>JAGDQP010039918.1:0-17514 GCA_022664845.1 Lepisma saccharinum | reverse complement strand
TCTTTCTTTCTAGTCTAGTATTTAGTTTCAGCTTACATCTCACCATCCTATGATCACTCGAGATTTTGAAACTGTTTAGAACAGACACGTCTTGCACAATTGCCCTGTTATTTGATAGAACATAGTCTATTTCGTTTTTGGTCCCATTTGGGCCTCTCCATGTCCACTTCCTCTGGGGCGGTTTCTTGAAAAATGTATTGGAAATGAACAGTCTGTTGGCTTCTGAGAATTCCACTAACTTCTCTCCTCTCTTGTTTCTTTTGCCAAATCCAAAGTTTCCCACTTTCGTGTCACTGCTCTGCTTGGTTCCTACTTTCGCATTGAAGTCTCCCATTACAATTTTGTAATACGATTTGCTACTATCCAAAATCTTCTGAATCTCCTCGTATAGGTCTTCGACTTCCTCCTCGGGGTGCGAGGTTGTTGGAGCGTACACTTGTATAATTTCCATACTGTATCTCTTGTTAATTTTTATTACTACCCGTGCGATTTTACCTGAAATTCCTTCAATTTCTGTGTTTCGTGACTTCAGGTCTTTATTAATTATAAAGCCAACGCCTGTCGCTTTTCCAGTTTCTGTTCCTTTGTAGTAGAACGTGTGCCCTGACGGTAGTTCCAACTGTTCTTCATTCTTCCTCCACACTTCTGATAGTCCTATGATGTCCCACTTAATCCTCTTAAGTTCATTCTGCAGTTCTTCTAATTTGTCCTCTCCTGCAAGTGACTTACAGTTGAGGGTCGCCACGTATAGGTCCGTTCGAGTTGCCGTGTCGGTGTCCTGGCAGTCTACAGTCCAAACCCGGGCATTTTGACCCTCTGACTTCCTGCAGGACTGACCGCTGCCGTTGCCAGCTGCATTCCGTCCTCCGGGTAATGAGGGCCTCCGAGGCTGTTTCCTTGCTTGTACCATCATATGTAAAGAAAGGAGGGGTGCTGACATTTGACTCACCACGCTGTCAGCTAATGCGGGGTGGTGAGCAGCCCATCCATGTTCGTTCGCGAAGCAGTTGCTTGGGTACTAACAGGCCCCACGACGTGAACGTATGGATTGGACATTAGGCGTCTACCCCGGTCGGTTCCCTTAAGTCTCAGCAAGAGGAATTAAGGGGTCTCCTCCCAGTTAGTGGCAGAAGCCTTCTGGGGCGACAGTCCCGGTTTCCCGGTCCTGTCCCGGTTTTCCGGCCCGTGGTATATATATATATACACACGAGTACTTTAAAAATAGAACATATCTACGTTGTAATAGCAAAAGTGCAGAAAACTAAAAACCAGAATGAAAGAATTGAATAATGAGAGTTTGAAAGTAGGACTTAAAATTAACTTAAGTGAAACGAAAGTAATATGCAACCAATATGCTGGAAGGAGAGAAATAAGGATCACTATGAGAAAAATCTTGATATAAGCATAGTTGATGGGTATAGTTTCTAGAGCCACTGCAAACATTGAAAGAATGCTAGGATGATTGATGAAATACGTAGAAGATATAAAATGATATGAGACTTGTCTGGAGGGTCATGTGATTTATCTTCGCGTTGTTCTCGAACACCTTCCTCTTCGAATGCATGCCACATATGGACACGAAACTGTCTGTTTCTCTAAACTGTCCAATTTAATAATGCTCACGTACGTTGGTACCTTGTCGCGACGTCCCAAGCTGGACTCACGGCGAAATACACGTTGCCGTAGGGTAACGGGCTGCAATTCTGCAAATTATAGCACACAGAATACCTTCTGTTGTGGAGGTTACTCCGCCGTATTTGTTTCCTGTGCCCATGCGCGCGGAGCCGTTTCGTGTGTTTTTTAAATGACAACTATGGCACTACCGTACACGCACAGGTTTCTACTGTGACCGTTATTCGTAACCTCTAGTGCAGCGGTTCTCACACGGACCTCTCCATGAGACTGAAACCTACACCGGACTACTTATCTCTGCACCTTTTCTATCGAAGTACTAAAATGTATGAATAATTCCTTAAATCATTTCAATGCATTATCATTATGAAAATTTGATACCAGTTATTCTGTCGTATAGAACAGATAAAAATAAATATTTAAAACGTACTATTTTCTCATTATATTTTAGAACTCAAAAGAACGTGTTAGATCATTGAATACAACATTAAACAAACACAAAAAATCCCCTTTATCAAGATTTGGAACTAGGCACGTTTTATCAATGAAGATAGCCTACTTGATGGCGAAAAAGTACGTGCAAAATGTAATTTAAAAGAATAAACACCAAATCATAACTTTAAATTAAAATTATATTACACAATTTCACGAAAGGAAACAAACAAATATTTATTTCTTATTCTCCATTCCAGTAGAAAGAATTATGTTCCTTGCACTCTTTGACCAGTTTTGTTACAACAGATTGAATGGAAAATAGTTTGTTTAAATTCAGGCTCATCATTAAGTCATGTTCTTTTCCACACTTGCTAGTAAAACCAGGCCAGAAATTCTCATTCCATCATTTACGTTGTGGGAAATTGTAGCAGGTGCTTGATGGTACTCTGATTTCTTATGAATCCAAATGTTCTTGGGGTATTTCTCACTAAATGCCAATTCAATTCTCTGATCACACATACGAGTTGAAGACCAAAGGATTCAAGCACTGAATCCTCTTAATCCATTCCTTACCTTCATCAGGCTCTAGGAAATGATTTTCTGATGTTAATTTCACTAATTCATCATTGATTTGTTCTTCTGAAGATTGCATAAAATCATCAAAGTGCTGGAACTAAATGATGATCCTCACAACCAAGCCATTTACTCCAAAGTTCGTATTTGTGTTGAAAAAAAATGACTATCTTCCACTTCAATAGTTATTCATGATGATGAAAATACCGGTGAGATATGCCACTTACGCCAGACACTTCAAATCGTGGGAAAAGGATCCACTTACTTCATCAATAATATGAAAGAAGATCTGCATTTCATTCATGAGCTCGAATTTGAAATCGCCTTCTCACTCGACAACCACTGTTCTTCGCTGCGAATAATTACATTTATTTGTACACTTTCCGTTTTTTCCCCACAATAAACTAAAAAAGGCGAGAGTTCAGTTACCAACATTTCTTAAGGTTTTTGGGAATGAAAGCTCAGCCAACAATAAGAAATTCTCTTTTCCCTGAGCGTGACATGTCTAAAGCCACAAAATAAATATAAATTCAAAAAACATCCTATGGTTTAATAAAATAGGCTACGTTTCAAAATTATTCCTCATGCATCATATATGAACATTTTATTTGAAAAACAAAAAAAATAGTTTATATTTTTCGACTACTACTCAAGTCCAAGTAGAAAAACAGAATTGAAGTTATAAAAACAAACTTCAATGGCATTTTTGAATCAATTATCTATTCACCAATTATTATTATCAGAGGATCCTTAGCGACTGTTGCAGTCTTTACAACAGAATTTCTTGAAACCTCACATTGTTATTAGAATGAACAAAAGAAGGAATTTGAAACGTCATATTACTTGACATTGGAGTCTGTATTTTTGAAACGGAAGTGTGAACATTTGCTGCTATCGATGTTAATTAACTAAGACTAAACTGTCTTGATTTTTATATTACAGTCACCTATTTTATAGGTTCATTGCTCGCGTGTTACAAATACAATTTTTTCACAAATTTTAGAAAATTTCACGGGCCACTTAGAAACTTGCCATGGACCACAGTTTGAGAACCACTGGTCTAGTGCATGTTTCTTTTATTAAAGCTCTAAACCGGACACGCTGTATAAAATCAATGTGTCTTATTTGTGATGATGTATGACTGTTAAACGTGGGTATTTAATGTGCAAATGACTCAACTATTAAGAGTTAAATTAAGAGCAATGGAGAGTTGCATGTTTGGAATAATTTGAAGAAAGGATTAGAACTCAAACAAGATAAGAAGATTTTCAACACTAAGAAGATTATGAAGTGAAAATAGGCTGAGCACATAGCTAGATGAACACATGGAATTATGGAAGATGGGCGACAAATGTTTTACAAGAACTTTACAACCGTTTTTAGGGGAATAAGGATAGCAGATGACCGAGAACTGTGGAACAAAATAGGGGAAACCTAGATGCAAGTGAATTGAAATTGGCTGAATACGATGATGGTGATATAATTAAGATTATTTCATTAACGTTGCGAACAGCCTTCCTCTTAATGATCCATTTATGTTTGTTTCACATGGAAATTATTCTTTCTGTTTAGCGTAAATTTATTTCTCATTTCTTTAAGAGTGGTTCCACTGAAATTACTTTAAATTTTCTTTAGCCATCTCATCTCTCACATTTAAGGAAATATACATGTTCACGTACACAAAACCATATACATTTATATTCACGTCTGCATATACTGACGTACGAGCCAATTCCATTATTCCTGTCTCGTTGGCTTATGAATCGACCTGCTTGTATCCATTTAATCTCCAAACACAAATGTCTGTTGCTTTGTGTCTGGGTGTGGAATCCTTTCGCATTATTAATTTGCTAATTGCCAATTGCTTTTGAGGCATATGGATTGGTCTGTAAAGGGCGGTTGCGGCCACCTGTGTCTTAATTGTGCATGTTCTCCCAATCCAATTAGGTGTGGTTCCTATGTTGACTAACACCTTCAGGCACTCAGAATGTACAATATCAGTTTCCCTGTAACAATAATAAGCCATGTCGCAGTTTCCAGTAGTCAAAGTGTAATGCTAAAGATATGAATGAAATTGTTAACAGTATCGGTTTTCAAGAAAATGAACACAGAGGGAAGCAAATACACACATGGTTTGAAATATGAGGGAAACTTCTGTTATTAATGGTTCGTACTTATCAGTAAAATGAATAAAACAAAACAAGATATGGGAAGAAATGAAGTATATATGAAAAGCCCAGAAGCCAAGAGTGTGATAGCGACGAATAAAAAAGCTTTTGAGGTAACCATTATGAAAAGACCAAAATATATGTAGTATTTTCTACGAAGATACATTGGATCTTAATTTATCCTTGTATAAAACATGACAATTTTGTGATATATCTATTGGTTTATATATAAAAGATTGCCTCCAACATATTCTGTTTGTCAATGCCACTTCGCTTCTAAAATCGACATATAAAAGCCCTATAATCAATAGATCAAAGTTGATATTGGTGAATTACTTAAATGAGTAAACATAGCTACTTTGTTCTTCGCTGTATTTTAAACCTTCTATATGCTTTTATCTTTCATCGATACAACGTCCTCTCCTCGTATGAACCAATCTGCATTGTTCTCTGTGCTACAGATACAACTGATAAAAGTTTTAATTTTCCGAGCTTATAATCAAAGTTGTTTGTTTCTGTGAAAAGCATTGTTATTTACAATTGGCTGAATTAACAGCTGTGGCTTAAGACTGTAATTTGCCTAAGGAATGGCATCCCCTCGGTGAACAAACTTCAGGACGTAAGATTGTGGAAGGTGGTTGCCAGAGCCTCTACTCAAGGTCTACACAAAAGATCCTGTTAACTAACTGAATATTATATCGTTTTGTTAACTATATGAGCGAGACAGAGAGAGATGAACAAGCAAAAAAATATTCTGAAGTAACAAAAAAAATTTCGGAAAATTGTTAAAATAAATATTTATTTTCTCGAAACACTTTGGTGGTTGTTGATGTAAAACACACAAAAGAAAGGAAGCATGTACGAAACAGGATGCGAACATGAACATCATTCTCCTAATCCGAAGTTTGCATACCTACGACGCCATGAAAGCATTAACTGAGGACTGGTTACTTTATTTTGTTCTTGAAGGACCTGAAAACTATTTTCCGAATGAAGCTCCCTTACTTACTTACTCACTCTATGGCATATGGAACTCGCAATTTCATCGTCGCAGTAACAAACCCTTTCTATAAGATTCTATCCTGAGCAAGTTCAAGCCAGTTTTCATCATAAACGCCCACTTCTCGAATATCCCTTCTAATATTCTCCTCTCAACGTCGTCTCGGTCTTCCCAACGGTATCTTTCCCTCCGGCTTACCAACCACGATGGAATATAATTAGAGACGAATCTTTGTAGCAACAATTTTTGATATTTTGCAGCATTAATTATCATAATTTTAGCATTTATATCGCATTTATTTTTTTTTAAATTTAGCACATTCTTTAAAAAAAACTTACGGTACTTGTAAACAGTATATTTTTGGTAGTAAGCTGTATCTAATACATAAATGAGGATATACCTTGATTAGGTGCACATTCTGGTTAATGTATTCGCTGAAATATAGGAATTAATGCAAAAATGTAAAGCGTCGTGCACGTTTTCGATAAAATACAACAAGTTTTAAGTTAAATAATATTGGAAATGCGCTTTTTAGTTATTATTAGCAATAATTAGCACGAATTCCACTTTTTCATTTTCATTCTCATTTATCGCAAGTAATGCCGATTTTCCCAAAAATTCGCGAGAATATAAACATGATTTCTGGTTCTAAAACGAAACGTTTGAGGTTTCTTAAAAAAAAATACGCATTTTTTTAACGTTTTGCACATATTGCATTAGCGAGAAAAGTTCATCTCTAAATATAATCTTCGATTTTCCCTCATCCGAGCTACATGGCCTGGCTTTCTTAGTCGTCGTGATTTCATTACTCTAAGATTCCGAATAAAGCTTAGAAGAATGAAAGTAAAGTTTTATTCGTAACGATTTTTTGCTTCGTATAACTTTCTTTTCCATAAAATATTCATTAAGTCTCTTTTCTTATTAGAAATATAAGGGCAGCCTTAATGAAAACTAGAAATAAATATGTTTAACAAAGGGCAAATACGTTAAATAATAAAATAAGGCTAATTTTTATCTCTCTGATAAAATTCAAAATGCAGAATGCTACTGTATATGTTATTAGCTGCTGTAGTAAATAACTCAATAGCACTGATTACTGGCCTTGTTTATTCTAAAGTGTTGTGTACTTTCGTAGTTTTTATGTAATGTTAGTAAGTTACAATATACTTTCTCATACGCACGATGTTACTAAGTTGATGCTTTGGCATTTTGGGTAACGTACTGGGCTTTATTTACAGAAAGGACTCTGCCTTTCAATACAAGTCTTGTTTGCAATGAGCAAATAATTTGCTGACGATTTGGAAGAGTGCAAAGTGAAGAGTATAAAGTTTTCGTTTTCAGAAAAATACTCTCCAGTCTTCAGTTTTTGTTATATGATAATTTTGACGTATTCTGTAAACTTGCTCTTCCAAACTATGTTATTTGCAGATTGCAAAATGTTAGTAGAAAAACTCAGTGTAGAAGTTAGACACATGCGAGGTTTCTGTCAAGCGTAATGTCAACGAAAAGCAAGGAGCAAAATTCCATAAAATTAAGGTTCTGGAAGTTATACCGTAAGAAAACTACACACTAAATTCAAAGATCGGAATTTTGTTTTATTTGAGCAGAATGTGTAATCTTTTGAGAGCAGAAAGAGGGACCACTCTTTTAGAATGTATTTTCATCGGAGAAGAGATCAAAAATTTCCGCTTAAAAAAAGATGGGATCTATGTCGGTTCATTTCAATGGGAACTTAGGCATATTTTTTTATAGGTGAATTTTTATCTATTCAGATAACGTTTTCATCTTTGGAACATGAAAACGACGCAATAATATGTTGAAAATGTAAAGGATGTAAAAGAGAACATTTATTCATAAGTAGTAAGAAAGAAAAGTACTGAACTCATGAATGGAAAAGAGTAAAAATGTTTAATCTCGGGTATATTTGAACCCGGTACCTTCCGTCCAGCTATCCGACGCCTTATATCTTAAGCTCAACTGCAAGAGTACGCCTTCAGAATCTTTCCCTTCGTCTCGTCGTGTACTTGAGAACAAAGCTCAAAGATAATCTTGTACTGTACATATCTCAGGGTTGAGTAATAGGAGCCATTATGAGAGGAGCTTGCGTTCGTTTGTCCCAGCTCAAGCTGGACGAAAATGACACAGAATATGATGAGGATCGCATTCAAAAGATGATTCGAGTAATAAAGGGCCTTAATTTTAAGTCTGTCATCGATCCACTCGATTATTCGAAATTAAAAAGATACTATAAACGTCATCCGGAAGAAGACTATTATGAAAACCTGGCCATTTACGAATGTGCCGCTCGTGATTTCTTGGCTAATATGCAAGTTATTAATGAGGATGCCGAATTTGCCGTTAATACTCAAAACTCTTCATTGCCTCGCACCTCGTCTAATACCACGATAGGTTCACCAGATGATTCTGCCATGGAAGTTGAGGGTTTTCTACAGCCTAAGAAGACAGTTAAAGCTACACCGGCTGTGACAGCACCACCGATTTCTACCAATAATTCATATCAAGCGCTAGATCCAGACACTTCTGTAGATGCTCATTTAAAATCTGATCAATCGAAGAATAATTCAGTGAAAAATTCTCCTAAGACACCTGCTATCTTTATCTATGGTATTCAAAATAGATATCCGTTCTGCAAATCTTTGGCTGCTATTTGTTCGGAACGTCCAATCATTCATCATACTAGTGACTTTATCAAATTTCAAACTAAAAGTAAACCTGATTTTGAAAAAATCCAAACCTTTTGTCTTCAGCAGAAGCACCAATTTGCTGTTGAAAATAAACGAAATGATCGTCCATTAAAAGTTGTCATAAGGAAGCTGCCTATAGACACACCAGTTGAAGACATCACAGCGGACCTGTCTCTCCAAGGCTTTTCCGTCATTTCAGTGAGTCAACTGCATGGTAAAGATGTAAATTCACAGAAGCAAATCAAATATCCATTATTTTTTAACCAACACTTAACAAAGATGAACTTCCATCTGACATTCTGAAAATGAGATTTCTACTACATCATGTCATATCAGTTGAGAAATACAGAGGTCCGACTACTGTGCAATGCCACAAATGTCAACGTTTTGGACACGTCCAAAAATCGTGTTTTAACCTGCCAAGATGCCTCAAGTGTGCTGCCCTTCATCTCACTGCCGATTGTACTAAGAAGTCCAGAGAAGAACCGGCCACCTGTGTTCATTGCGGTGGTCCTCATCCAGCGAACTACAGGGGTTGCCCCACCTTGAAAAAACAGATACTCAGGCGCCAGCCCGACCCGCCTACTAAAAACGAAGATTCTGCCAGGAAATCATCATGGGGAGTTCCTGTCTCATCAGAAAAGAAGAAGCCTGCAGCAAACAAAACAGATATTTTTTCTTCATTGAAAGACTTTTTTCAATTTTTCAAAGATCTCTCGTCTTCAGATCTCATTGATACACTTTCAAAAGATCTTCTGCGCTTCAGTTCTACTGATAGCATGATTGATAAAATTCCAATTGCCATCGAAATCTTGCAAACTATTTTTTCAGCAATGAAAAAATAAAATGATCTTATTCTTTCAACTCAGATCTATATTAATAGTATTCCATCTTATGCTTTCAAGTTCACCTTTTACATCTGGCACCTTCTCCTCTCTCACAATTTAGAGAACATCTCACATTTTAAATTTTCATTTAATTGCTTCACTTCAAATACGCATTAGAACTGCGACAGTAGCAGTCTATTTTTAAATTTCATTTACTTCTTTTTCATAACCGTCAACAAAACATAGCGAAGGCAGGGGCCCCGTAAGGGCTCGAAACTTCTTTTTGTTATACAGTTTTTCAAAACGTCAAGTTCAAGTTCAAAGTTCAACATATCTTATTCCTGACGATTTCTGGTATATTTTTGTTACTGAGAAAAGTTTTCAGTTTTTGTTGTTATTTTTAACTAAACGCAACGCGAAAAAGAAATCACGATATGGCTTCTTCTTTCGATAAGCTTTGCATTAGCAAATGGCAGAGAACAAACCTGACTAGTAGCCATGATTCACTGTGATCCACTTTAAAAGGATGAGAAATAAACCACTCTAAAAATATGAGAAATAGCTCTTTCAAGTTTGGAGAATAAATTACATCCAAAATCATCGGAATTCCATCTAGAAAGATCACATTTTTCATTCAAAGCAAAAGAGCGTTTCGTTGAAAACCACTCTTTTTGATAAAAAAAAAATACTGTTCTAAAGGAGTGGTCCCTCTTTACGCTCTAAGAAGATGGAACATTCCGTTATTTTGATTTACTGTGTAAAAGAAAGCGCAAAATGCTTTGATTATATTCCACTGTTCAATAATAACAGTAATATGTATAATTTGTTACATTGACAGAAGGAGATACAAGAAGAGAGTTGAGATTTTCGCACAACTACCAAACATTTGTATCAGTTAACAATCAGGTACAATTCTACATAAGGTTTACTTGCTCTGTACGTTAGAAAATATATATGATTGTAATGGGACTTACTCCATACATAGAAATCTCAAGTCACGGTAAGTCAAACTTCTTTTAAAAGTATATGTCGGATCTCACATAATTCAAGACTTGCACAAATAAACAAACCAAACTCAGTGGTGGATCTCGAGAGAGGGCGAGCCCTCCAGAAGGGAAGATATATTTTTACAGCATAATTTCAATGATTTTTCTCAGAAAGTTATTTTATTTGTTTCCCGACAATTCTAATTTATCTAGAAACATTTTAGGAAACACCGGTGTTATATTCCATGATAACGCTTAGCAATATGGGGGGAAATATGATAAATATATATACTTAAAAAATCACTTATTAGTGGATAGATATAAAAAATGACACTGGTTTATTCCACCATCAACCATCTTCATGAAAATTCAATATCTGCCACTGGCCAAACTAATAAAAGTTTTTCTCGAATTAGCTGTAAACATGCGCATTTCGACATAACTATCATAGTAGTAAAAAGATGGCGATAAAATGAGAACGCGCATCATGTATTTGTATCCTCTTCCCCTTTTCTGGAAATATTCGTGAAACATATTTTCTCCGCGCTCTTCAATTTCAAACTGAAAAATGCAGAGTGAAAACTTGCAAACTATGTTCATGAAATAGGACACAAGTTGTCTAGCAAGAGAGCCAAAGAACGATTCTTGGTTATGTCAAATATATTTTCTCGCTGAGAGTTTTACACTAATGCGAACTACAAGAATTTGACCAATTTGATCAAGGAAAATCAATATTTGTTTAGTTTTTGTTCAGACAAACTTTTTTTTAAATTCTACTGTATGTGTTGATAGGGCTCTTCTCACAGAAGGCAAAGGCCATGGATGGAAAGAAGCTTTTTTTGTGTGTGAAAGATCGGTGGGATGGGACGTAAGCGTGACAAGCGTTACAAAGATGCAAGAGACAAGAGAAACTCAGTGGATGATGTAAAAATGTCAGCAGATTCATTTCGTGCGATGAGACTTGTTCTAGAATTCAATTCAAAAAGGAACAGCTGAAAACTGGTCCTTGGAGAATAAAATAAAGTCTTTGGAACAGTGACTGGTCCCTGATGTCATGTCAAGACTTTTGATTTCGTTTCTCGAATGCAAGTCCAAGAAGGGTAACATGAGTGGCACGGATCCACTCACGACAATGCTAGGAACAAATTTTGCTAATCTTCTCGGATCCTTTTTACATCTGCTTGACAATCTTGTGAAGTATGCATGTCATATCCATTGTTTGGTTTAATTTTTCGTTTACGAAAATACGCAGCAATTGCATTTGTATCCTATATAAAATATTGTATACATATATCATGTATGAAGACAGTAAGAAAATATAGTGAATTCTTATTATACGTTTTATGGCAGTGCAACATGTCTGCATCATTACAATTCTCGCAAACCACCACTTCTGTCTATTTAACTTTTAGATTTAAGTTATGTTTTTAGGCTCAGTAATTAAGTACTTCTTAAACTTGTTACAAGTTCGAGAGATGATGTTTTTTGGCGAACACTCTTCAGAGGATAGGAATGAAGAACGATGGTGCTACCGCTCACAGCCTTTATCCAAGAAGGATTTCGGCACTCGCTGTGTATAATATACTGCTTTCCCAGGAAAATTGTTTCCTACAACGTTGCAATACCTGCTCATCAACTTTCAGACAAAAAATCTCGCATTCCAGGGAGACGAAAACTATTTTCAACTTTCAACATAGGTTAGGTGGCACCACCATATATTTCGGGTCACGCATGACTATGAGTTGAGATGTTTTAACTCTAACATCTTACACTTTTCATTTTGCACAAATTACGATTAACAGCCACAACGAGCTTGTGAACTTCGAACGACATTACCTACAGGTTTAGTTAAAGTGGATTTCGGACCACTCTGTTCAGTGGATCAGACTGAATTTAAATCTAGAATCACGCAGAAAGAAATCAAACGTGCTACGGGGTCATTAAGTATCGATATATTTTATAAGCAAGATTTGATTCAATTATCAATTTTCTTGATGCCAGTTTGAAGGTTGATCCTTGCCCTGCAATACTATTTTTTTTACCTCTACGATAGGTAATCGAAAAGGAATATTACTTAAAACATAAGAGACTGCTGTAGTCCCACTAAGTGCGCCAATATATAAGATGGAACATTTGATCGCCTAGAGTAAAATGAACTTACAAGGTAACCTTCCGTACGTGACAGTTCGACAACCACACCAAGCTCAAAGTGAAAGTTCATCACAGACAACATAGTTCAACCATTGTGCGAAATCTTAGTCCCGAATTCGAAATCGTTCTAGAGATACTAGGTCACATCAGTACCCAACAAACCCATATTATACACATGATGATTCAGTCCTTAAGAGGTCGAGGTCGGGGTAGTATATGACAGATTACAGGTTGCGAAGTTTCGGATAATATCCATGCCTTCCATTGGCGTTGATTAATTGTCTAAACGTTGTTTGAAGTATATGTAATAAAAAATTAGGATGCAACTGTCGCAATCCTAATTGTATCATGATTTGAAGTTAAATGTTTAAATTATGTTTGAGAGGATTTTAGGAGGGAAAAGGGGGCAGGGTTGAGGAGAAGGGGAGATGGAATTGTCTTCTGTTGCTTGAGTTACTTAATCACATAGTTGGAGGTTCAGCTTACTGTTTGCGTACTTATATAAGTCAATTGGAGTTGAATATGATATGATTAATTTGGTGGTGGATGCGGCATTCGATGTGTGAGTCGTGGTGGATTGGCTGTTCCAATTTGGTTTATGGAGTCATGCAGCGAATTTTGAATGCGATGCCAGAAAGATACAGTTAGTTGATTGATGAATTCAGATAGATATGGTAGGTTCATGAAGTTGTTGTATTTTGGTGTCACGTGTGTGACCAGTGATAATGCGAGCAGTCCGATTTTGAACTCGTTGTAAAAGCTGTCGATGAGTTGGCGCAGCGTGATTCCATGCAGGTGCAGCATACGTTAGTAATGAGCGGACCACCATGAAGTAGATGTGCAAACGTGTTTCTATGGAGAAAACAGAACTGTGTAGAAGTGGATATAGTGCTATTACTCTCATTGTGGCTGTTTTAGCTGTCGATTGCAAATGTTGTCGAAAGGTGAGCTTACGGTCCAAGTCAACTCCTAGATATCGGGCATAATTTGAGTAATTTAATTGATTATCAAATAACGTGAATTGTTGAGCTTCACGAAGTCTTCTACGTGTGAAACGAACTACGTATGTTTTATCAGGGTTTAATTTGATCCTCCATTTAGTTGTCCAATCCTCAAGCTGTTGTAAGTGAAGTTGAGCAAATAGTTGTGCATATCGGAGGTGTTTGTCAGATGCAAATATAGCTATGTCGTCAGCAAAAGTAGCTATTTGTGTTTAAGGTGTAGTTGGAATATCAGCAGTATAAAGATTGAAAAGTAGAGGTCCTAATACAGAGCCCTGAGATACGCCAGAAAGGATTTGTCTGAGTGAAGATGTTGATCCCAAATGATATACAAAGTATTTTCTGTTACTGAGGTAATTTTGCACTAGTCGGATTAGGTAATGTAGGAAATTTTGTTGCATGAGCTTATAGACAAGTCCATCATGCCAGACTTTATCAAAGGCTTTTGAAGAGTTTAAAAATATTCCAAAAGTATGTTTCTTGGCATTAAACTGGAGTGTCAGATATTCAATAATTCGAACTAATTGAGCAGTGGTGTCAAATCCTTTTCTGAAGCCAAAATGATGAGGCGAATAGATTTCATGAGAATCTATATGAGTTTGCAAACGTTTGTGAATAATGCGTTCATATATTTTACTTAGTGTAGTGAGTAGGCTGATAGGTCGATGGTTGACTGGAAATTTGTGATCTTTGCCAGTTTTAGGTATTAGAACAACCTTAGCAAGTTTCCACTCATCTGGAAAGTGACTGTGTGCAAGTAAAGCATTGAATAATCTTGCCAGTTGGACAAGTAATTTTCTTAGAGCATTTTTTAATGCTGCAGGCGGTATTTGGTCAGGTCCGGAGGCACTGCGACCTCGAAGATTTTTAATTATTTTTTTTTCTTCTCTAGGAATGCAGAGGTCAGATGGGTCAAACAGATTGTCTAGTGGAGCATTGTTGATATGATTATTAACAAGTTGAATTGTATACTCATGATATGGTTCTGGATTTAGGTCAAATTGATTTTCGAGTTGGTCGGCAAAAAATTGAGCTTTGTCTTCCGGAGTAAAGGCCAGTCCATTTGGTCCATGTAGTGGATGAATTGCTTTTGTATTGTGAGGTTTGGAGAAGTAGCGAGCCAATTTCCAAAATTCATGATTTGGTTTCTGAAGTGTTTTGAGCTTTGCTTCCCATGTCTGTATCTGCTGTCTTTTAAGTCTATTTTTAACTTTGATGTTGAAGTTGTTCCATAAAGTTTTCCATCTTGGATCTCGAGTGATTTGCCATTTTTTCCGTGCCCAGAGTTTGAGCATTATGAGAAAATGTTTGCGAAGTTGCGCTGGGGTAGTTGTGTCTGTAGTGTTGTTTATGGATGTGCTTTTACTGGTAGAGATGCGTATTGCAGATTTAATATTGGCTGTGATCATATTTACGGCATTGTTTATTTCAGTGAGAGGGTTAAGTTTTATTTGCGTATTGGTGGTGTCTGTAATAATACGTTTGTATTGATCCCAGTTTACAGAATAAGTTGGAGGTAATGATGGTGGAGTTTGTAAATTTAGTTGATGTATGTCAATTCTTATTGGGATATGGTCAGAGGCCAGAGCATGAACAGTGAAAGGCCCGTCAGAAATGTGTAATCCTTTGATGAGTGCGATGTCTAAAATGTCTGGTCGCGCTCCATTATGTGGTAAGCAAGTATGATCTGGTGTTGCGATTGGCGTTACATCTAAGGATTTGAGATCTCTGTATAAAATTTTTCCAGATTGATTTGAGATTCGTGAGTTCCAAAAAGGATGCTTGCAACTGAGATCACCAGCAATGATTATCCTTTTACCAATTCGACATAGTTTTCTGATGTCTTCAGTCTGTATTGGTGTATTAGGTTTTTTATAAGCGGAGATGAATATTATTGGAGAGTCAGGCGTCTCTAATTTAGCTCCAGTGGCTTCAAGAGTTTGAAGTTCAGGTAGATCTATAGATTGTAGAGGTAGGTGTGATTTGTATAATATGGCAGTGCCTCCTTTGATTTCAAGACGATCTGTGCGTAGTATTTGATAATTATGTATTTTCCACTTGTTATGAGGATGTAGATGGCTTTCTTCAAGTAACAGGATATCAATTTTATGTTCTCCAAGGAAGTATTTGAATTGTTCTGTTTGTGATAGTATTCCGTCTGCATTCCAGAATGCTAATCGAATATTCCTTGTAGCTGCTTTATGATTGTGTGCCATCATCAAGCATAGAGAAAAAGACTTCGGCAATGATTTGTATTTTCTCATCAAATGATTTTGCGGATTGATATCTTATGAGACCTTGTTTGAGTTTCAAAAATATGTTGGATTTATTTGAGCCTGTGAAGAGGTTGTAAATGTCTTTTATGGTTGAGAAGAAGTCAGAAAATGATGGAGTGGTTTCAGTTTCAGCAGGAGTGTCCTCAGTCTTTTTGTTTGAAATCTTGTTGGTTGTGTTGCGCTCTGTTTTCTGGGCCATTTTGTTTGCATAAGTTGAAGAATTGGTAGTTGCATTACCTGTTGGAGTTTTTGTAGTAGAAGTGGCTGCCTTTTGATTTGAATTTGTGGAGTTATTATTGCGATTGAGTGCTGGTCTGTGGTCTGTCCTTTTTTGGAATTTCTGTTGCATACTGTAGTTTAGTTTGCTGGCAATAGGCTATGATTTTGTCATAATCAGTGGCAGAGGTGGTTGGAATTTGATGAAATCGTTAGTTTGCTTGATGTGAACTTGCTCTTTACAGATATTGGCAAGAGTTCGACTGAAGTTATATTTGTTTTTGATTTCATATATGTAAATTGGAGGTGGCTTTGGAGGTACTGGTTCCGTGTTTGTTTTAGTTTTATTATCTTCTGCTAATGGGTCAAATATATTTGCAATATTGATTTGTTTAGGGCCATTGTGACTTTTCTTTTTGTTAACCTTTTTGGGAAAAGAATAACCATCATGTTCCATTTCAGATTTGGAGTCGGTATCGGTATCATTAGATTGAAGTGAAGGATATTCTTCCTCAGAATATATGTTAGGTACATCTTTATTTGAACCTTTAGAAGAGGTATCTGACATAGTGTGTGCAGATTTAGGAGCTCTCCTAACATTTGGTTTGAAGTTTGTTGCGAAAGAAGCTCGCTTTACAATTTTACTTTTTTGTGTTTTCTTTGGATCCGTAGTTTGATCTTGGTGTCCTCGTTTACGCTGAGCCTTTGATTGAGAAGCATATTTCAGGGGGGAATCTACATGCTTGAGAGTAACAACAGAGACATTTGTTTGAGGAGGGGTGGGGTCAGGTGTGAGGGGGGGCGACGTTTGAGCATCGGCCATTTTTCCGGGAGGAAGTACCACCTCGGCCACCGAAAGTGGGCTGGGTGCAGTACTTCTTTACCTCTTACAGAGAACTACCGTCTCTCTCTTTCAAATTACTATTTAATTATTTATTTTATTTCGCTTTTTCTGTTACCGGCGAGTGTCCAAGCACTTTCCGTCAACTGATTAAGGCACCGTTCAAGGGCAAGAGCTAAGCAACACGCGCTCCGCACGCTTCCGTGTCCTATTACTTTCTGCCTTAAGAGGATCAGAACTCTTATAGTATTTGACTTAGGCCACTGGTCACTGCCTACTTTGAAAAGCCTACGTCAAATATTTTCCGATTTCTAAGCCTCTTAAGAAGTGAATTATTATGTATTTAAAATAGGTTTGTCAGGTATTAAAAAAAATGAAACAATATAAAACCTCAAAATTAAACTAAATTAAACCAGTCCAATCCAAAACACCAAGTATATATGAACATTAAAACAAAAAAAAAAGGAAGAAAAACACAGTGATGCGACAGACGCAGAACTGACCTCCCAAGGAAGAAAAGAAAAATCCCCCCAAACGCCAAGAAGTCAAATAAGGAAAGAAGACATGGATATACATCCGGAACTTCAAAAAAGAAAAAAATAAAGAAAAAATAATAATTTTGTGACCTTATATCTCTAGAACTACTTCGAATTCGGGACCAAGATTTGGTACACGTAGGTTTCTTGTGATATGCTTTCATTTG
>JAGDQP010039917.1:0-12449 GCA_022664845.1 Lepisma saccharinum | reverse complement strand
AACAATAAACAATAAAAATAATATAACAACGAAGACTTATGCAATAGGAAATAATATATATATTTTTTTTTATTCTAGATTCATATAACAAGCCTTTAGAAATTTACTTTTACTAAGGCAGAAATCCGGTGGCAAAGGAAGAGTATTATAAAAATGTGATAATCTATATACAAGAGATCGCTGGATCAAACACAATATCGGTTTTGAGAGGTAGAAATTATGTTGTGAACGAGAATTTTGTCAAGGTACTCTTAGGTTAAAAAGTGGAAGAATGTCGTTGGTCCTTAGTGTGCCCTGCATTATTTTATAAAGAAATTTTAAGTCATTTATTTTTTCTTCGTGTGCCTGTTTTTTAAGTAAAGAGAATTCAAAATGGGTTGGAGGTTGTATACCCTGTGTTGTTCAATGCGGATAAAGAAATTTTGGACTTTGTGCAATTTAGTTAAGTTGGTTTCGCAAGCCATAGACCAGATAGATGAACAGTATTCAATAGTAGGAAGTACATTGCTCTCATTACGTTGCACATAGCAAACACAAAATTTTGTATAAACATTATTTGGCACAATAGATAACAGTGTGTCTCCGTGAACTAGCACCCAGCTGTCAGATTTTCCAACTTTTATGTATAACATACCTATAAAATTTAATATTTCAAATTACTTCCATTACGTTAGACTAGGTGTTTTCCCAGGATTTTCAGTCTGTAGGTGTGTGTGACTTTTTGCTTGGGAGGGGGGGGGGGGGGGTCAGGCGAAAAGTTCTCATCAAACGGAGAAAAGAGTCAATTTGAAGAGATGTCAACAGCGTAGTTTTGGAGTTAGAGGCTAGGGACGTATTTAGAGGATCCGGGGATCAGATTCCCCCAAAATATCTGAGTTTTATGTAGAATTATTATAATTTCAGGCGTAATTTTGTATATTTAACATATATTTCATACACAAATACTCCTTGAACTCCTCCGGAAGCCTGTGGGTGCGTCCCAAAAGTCACTTCTAAATACTGTCTGTTAAAGGCGTCCGAAATTAACTCGGAATCGTCATAAATGACGTAATATTTCGACAAAAAATGACGTAAGTCGTGTCTCTTTACTAAATCATAATCGAAGTTGTACCTAATACATCTACCTGAGCAAACTTTATGATTGAAGGAGTACCGCATAGACGGGCTTATCAATGTAAGAGTGAGTGAATTGTTATTAACGTTCTGAATGAACTGGTGAGCTAAGAACGGGCCTACAGTTTTTGGTAAAGTGGGCTCCGAACCACTGCATTTAATGGATCCCGGCAGGATTTGAACCCGTGACAACGTGTACAGAAAGCGAACGCTCTTTCCTCTCGGCCACTCCAAGGTCATCAAAATAAGTATGTCGTTGTCAAGAAATTAACATTGCGCATTAGGCACGCATAAAAACGCTATATGATGCATCTATCAATTATAGTTCATAAATGTTCTGATAGATGATTTATTATGATTTGCTAAGCCGACACACCTTACGTGATTATTTGTCGAGATTTGATGTCATTTATGTCGATGCTGTGTCACTTCGGACGCCTTTATCTCCGAAACTACGCAAGGTTTTACATTTCTTCAAAGGAATCTTTTTCTTTATTTCCTGAAGATTTTTCGATCCTAGAATATTACCCCGAATTTTTGTCCACCTATATATATAAAGAATCTGCAAGAAGCGCTTGATAATTGACGACTGGAAATGGAAAACGATGTAAGTGTCACAAATCTAAACATCGTGTTTTCGTTGTTAAAATGTTCGAATTGCCAAGCCTAACAATCTGCAAAAATCTAGAAGTTCCTTGACCATTGCAAATGGTACAAAATGACGACGAAAGATGATGTTATATATGTGTTCAAGGCGGAGAGACCTTCCATTTTTACTCTCTCCTGTAAAATTTTGGGCACTTACATCGTTTTCCATTTCCAGTCTTCAATTGACGCATAGAACATGTCATTTCTGCATCCGTTTCCAACGCCATTCTAGAGGTGTCATGCTCGGTTAATTGATTTTTTTATGACCACTTTTCCAGTTTCAAGAAGCAGACCTACTACCTTGCACTTTCACACATTCTTTCTTGGATTTTTTTAGCCATTCTTCACAGGACTTTGAAATGATTTTGTTGAACGCATCAATATCCACCTCGTCATTATAGGTCTTTGGACTTTTCATAGAGACATCCATCAACGTACTAACATGCCAAGAAAGTCGAACGTGATCGGAACATACAATTAGATTCATCGTCGAAAATGATCTCTCTACAGAAGCTGCAGCAATAGGTAACAACAGTATACACTTAGCTACTGATGAAAGCAGTGGGAACAGTGCTTTCTTCTGGCTATTAGAAACGAGCTCACACATAAACTGTTTGGACGAAATATCTCCTGATAATCTTAGAAGAATTCTACATTCGAAGATAATCTCTCCCAGAGACGTACTAAAATTAAGGAAAGTTTACTGAAGTCTGAATATTCCTTTCCATAAAATATCTTCTGAAATAATTCCAGAGCTTAAAGGTCATTATCAGATCTGTAACTCGGCCTTTTAATACTCTTCTTATTTTTATTTCATGTTCAAATAGCTTTTAGACAATTTGAAAAAGTGCAGAGTGAAGTCTGAAAAGTGTAGAGTGCTAAGTTGTCATTTTCAGAGAAGTACTCTATAGTTATTTTTCGAAACACATATAGCTGAAAGATTTGCAGCGTGCAGAATGTTGATAGATATACTCAGAGTGTAGAAGTTAGAATAATGTCAACAAATAGAGAGGAGTAAACTTTCAGGAGATTAGCACTTCTCGAGGTTGTACAGGAGGAACAGAATGTGCTCATTTTCAAACAGTAACTCGAAAATGGCAGCTTTGAATTAAGTAGTTCAAAGGGGTGAGGTTAGATGGACTAATGCGACAGAAAATCCGTTCGCTACAAGCTGTACATCGTATGGAAGAGTGGGTAGAATTTCAATTCTATGCTGAATTTATAATGTACCATATAGGACAGGAATGCAATTTGTTATGCAATGAATTGCCCCTACCCCGATCCTCCTTCTAGCGCAAAACGAACACTTACCAAGCTTGTCATATTCTGGAATTTTAGTATTTTTGACTGTATGAAGAAAGAACGCAATAAAATAGAACTGAATTGGAATTAGAATTAGTAGTGCAGAAATTCATTAGCACTTATAAGAGCACATCAAATATTACAAAATATCTTACTATAGTAGAACAAATAATGAAATGATGACTTTCAGAGCATGATCATGAAATAGGGACCTGTTTCAAACATGTTCTAGTATTGTATCCCCATACATTTGTCCGATCTTCTTTAACTCTTGTTTTGAGACTTCATCGAAAGAAACAACACTTCCTCTTCTGCAGAAGACAACATTTCTTATGATCCGTCTAGAATTTCGTCCATATTATTGCATGAAACTTTTGAAACAACTGCATTCACGATCGTCATAGCATTGCAAATAAAATTCAAGAAAATTTGAAATGCTTCATGGTCTTGACAATAAAAGTAAAACAAATGTGGTAAAAGGCTTCTTTAACAATAGTAATCCAGAAGAAACCATGTTGGCTAGTCAAAAATACAAGTTCGCCCTTTCAATGGTTATGTTGCATGCAGCGGACTTTCTTTTTAAAGAATATAGTTTTACACACGGAAATTTGTCATAAATTTCTGGGAATTATAGGTACCATCGTATTAACATTTCTTATACCTTCGCTAATGTCAAGATGTATAGATCAGATTAATTTGGTAGGCTGTAACTCAGATTTCTTTTGAAAGGAGTTTATTTAAATTGGAGGGGGTGTTCAAAGGGTGTAGATCAATTTCTTTTGGAGGTGTCCGTCAAAATTTAGGGGTTTGTATTGGTGTGGGAAAATCCCTGAGATATAGCTGCACCAATCTTGGCATAAACATTATTCAACACAATAGAAAAATACTGTAGGTGTTCCCGTCACGAAACACCCCAGTTGTCAGGGTTGGCAACCTATTTAAAATATTTAATATTTCAAATTAGTTGCACACCGTTGGACCTATTCGCACAAACATTATTCGACACAATAGAACATTTCTGTAGGGTCCTGAATCCCCATCCCCAAGCACCTGAATTGTCAGCGTTGTCAACCTATTTTAAAAGGAATAATTTTTCTGATTTGTCATATAAGGTTTAACGTGTCCGCATCAAACTTGGCATCAACAATATTCGACACAATATATAAGTACTATGGGTAACACCATCCGGGTCCCCGTGTACTCCTGTTGTCAACGTATTTTAAAATTCAATTTTCAACATTATTCGACCGGTTTGGAAAATATTGTGGGTGTTCTCGTCCCTTTGCAGAACATTTAGTTTCAGTCTAGCTTTGTGCTGTTGAATATATAGAGTAATACTGAAATTCTTTTGAACTTTTCTGTGCAGTCTCTCATAAAAAGGCATGGGAGGAATCTAATATTTTAAATGTCATTATAAGTCCTATAAATGTAATTTGTTTTATTAAATAGTAATTCCATATTTTCTGGGTACTCCTTGATCTCATTTGTATTTTCTTGCCTACGGATACTCGTGTTTAAGACCCAAATTGAATATGAGACCCTCCCCAAATTTTGGAAAGGAGAAATTTCGCAAAAAGTGGGTCTTATTTTCGAGTAACTACTGTACCTTAATTGTGGATTGGTTCCTTAAGGACTTTTCGTTTCTACATTAAAGGCAAAACCTTTAGTTTTATGCTTTAATATTTTAATGTTTAACTTCTGTGTGGGCGTTTATATCCAACTTTTGTTTTATTCTTATTTCATTCTTCTAGGACGCCCCTCAAGTGGCATCCACTATTGGGTCAGTTTTCGGCGATATTGCGGATGAAGCCATAAGTTGAAAAGTGTTCGAGCATCCGAATCACCGCACCGATCGAAATCCTGAGGTATCACACTTCAACTGCGCGATTGCTAAGTGTATCCTGTCAATCACTGTCATTTTTTGCGCCATTTATTCATCATGCACAAACACTAAAACACACTACACAAAGAAACACTAGGGACTGATAGTAGAAAAAGGTATAAAACTTATCACGACATTCACTCAAAACTCTTTCAGTCTTTATCGAGACCTCCACCGTTGTGATGTGCACCGGCGCCCGGGCCATCTTACTAAGTTCAAGAATCTTTGGAGTTAAAAACTTAAATAATTGTATGAAGAATATCCTCAATTACCTCAGACACATTTTCTCACTCACACTACAAACTGAAAGAGAATCCCGCCAAAATTAAACCGATCGTTTCGTTCGTGTTACCTTAAATCAGTTCCCGCCCCTGGGTTTCCCCAGGTATGTCTCATCTCAGCGTTCTTTCCCCAAATATTGACACTGTGCTCGTCAGCAACATGTCCCTTCCCTCAAGTAAAAGTAAGGCGAATTGTTGTCTGGAACTGCCTTCTTGCTTGCTGCTTTCTATCTTCTTCTACTCTACTGCATTTCTTCAAGCAGGATTCTGCCTTCTTGTCTTTGCAATATTGTCCTTGTGAAGTTATGTATTTCATGATACGATGGTGCCACTACAGAAACAGCCTAGATAATCGTTTGCCAAAATACATTGCAGTAAATGTGCAATGTATTATACGTGCTTTGGTACTTGAGTTAGTCTGACTTAACATTTCAGCAAGACGCTGCGACCATTCCGGAAATTTAGTTGCCACACGTTGTAGATCGCTAGCTTGAGTCTATTGCAGTTCCTGTGTATCTTCAACTCTCTCTTCAGTCTCTGGCCTACTTCAGAACTAAGTGTTCAGGGATGGTTACTTTCCCGCAGTCGCAGTTTGACATATCCCAAAGACCCAACCAGTGCAATGTCCATTGTCCCGGTAAGGATGTGATGAATGCCCATATGGATTGAGATATTTTATAGCTATTCTTGTTGTGGCATTTGGGAGAACCTTGTGCAAATATCAAGCTTTTGCATTGTTAGTCCAATCATTTTCCCACTCTCCAATGATCTTTATTTCCAGCTCTGCCGCAGATGTTGGTAGATAGCCAATTGTTTTCGAAGCTCTGATGGTATTTCCCTTCTTCAACTAGTAGATTATGGATCGACATCATTCCGGTAGCCATTGTTAAAGTTTCAGATTCTTCATGCTCTACTGAATCTGAGATCGCGCTGTGTTGAATTTTGTGGATTACTTCTCTTAGTTGATTCCCATTCAATTTGTACGCCTAGACACTAAATCCGTGTACCATTTTTGTTCCTAGTATTACGTTATGGTAAATCTTAATCGTCTTCAGAAGAAGTTAATAATGTCAATTAGTCAGCGTTATTAGTGCACAAGGACGCTGCAATAATAACGAACAGTCCAACGTTTTCCTGTGGTATCAGAAGAAAAAAACGATGCATGGGTAGAAATGGATAAATCATGTTTATAAAGTACCCTCGCACACATCCCTATTAACCTTTTTTTTTTGGCAAAATTCCATTCCACGGTCGATCCACAACCCGCTTACTTGCTTAACCCATCACCAGAAGACTTCTTTTATCTCCGAAAGTGAAATAATGTTGATGATTCGATGTTTATAAGTAGAGATTCGACAAGAGGAATTTACTAGCTGCACTGTGCACCCGAAAAATGATTTACAAAAATATTAGACAAATCTATTAGATAATATCACAATATATGCAATTTAAAAAATCAAGCTTTGCTACACATTCTTCCTGCTGAGTTAATACAGTAGTAGTGGAGTTCCCAACATGATTTATATATGCAAACCGAGAAAGTAATGCTATGACCCAAACTAGCTGCAGTTATCTACCTTCAAAATAGCCAAAAACTCTTTACGTCAAAACAAATTACCAATATAATACCTCTAACGTCGATCATCTGGTTGAGTGCTATTTCTCAAACAATTATATTTTTTCGAAGCACTTCCATTTGATTCAATAAAATATCAGTAATGAAAAATTGTGCAATAGAGTTGCAGAAATGACTAATTATCGTGATTCTGATATGAGAAAATTAGTCTAATAATGAACTCATCCTGTTTGTTACAATATGGGTAAAACACAACGAAAAACTTTCCTTTGGTTTCTTTCACTACTTCGAATGCATTGAATTTATGTAAGACATTAAAAAAGAGCAGCTTATACATGAACATTCGGGTAGATCGAAAAAAAAAAGTGTTTTTGTTTTCGAAATTTGATAACTCCTAGTGCGGAAAAGATGCCAATCGTGATAATGGCTTCACACAAAAATATTTGGGATTTTTTTTACAACTCATTAGGTTGCCACATCGCTGTTGAAGTTTCACTGTACTGAGATAGGCAAACCGTCCAACCTGCTTAATGCTATTACTTTCAACGCATTTCAGTGATTGATTTGTGGGTAGAATGTGTACAGAAGCGTGTAGGACTCGTAAGTCAGTGTTCATTTAATTATTTGGAGTTACAGAAGTTCACCAAAATATGCGGCACTTTGCTTAATTCAAGCTAAAAGACGGACGCAACAACCCAGAACTCAGCACGAGGAGGTGGCTGCATTTCGACGGCCTAAACAAGTTGCTGGACTTCTAAGGACGGAACCTACAATTTTTGGTAAAGTGGGCTCTGAACCTCTGTGTTCAATATACCGTGAAGTATAATTTTTAAGAAACCAAACAGCATTTCGAAAAATGGGAATAGACAATATTGACATTTCCATTCCATTAAAAAAATCGCTTTTCAGAACCCAAATCATAGTGAGATTGAAAATGTCAGAAATTACCCATATGGACGACGAACAAATTCCCGGTTCATCAAGAATTTAATACAGATCAACTCATAAGCCCCCCACAGATGATTCTACGATGTAAATGGTGAAATCTGGTAGTACCATGGAGTTATAATATAAGCTAGGACCGTCAAGATGACAATGCCCTTCATTACACTGTACGGCGCCCGCTGCCTACAGAACCAGTGCGTCTGACAGAGAGGTAGCACTGCTTGTTACAGATTTTCTGCAAGATACAGTATCTAAATCAGGGATATCACATCGTAGACAGGTCTAAAGTTCTACAGGAAGAAGGAATTTTTTTTTACTGAAAATGCTCTGAAACATTAGAAACAATTCCCACTGCTTCAGTCACGTTTTCTCACAACAGAATGCCAGATTTTGCGGTTATATGTCAATACCTCTAAACCTGACCAAGTACTTCAGCTGTTAACAAGTTTTGTTATGAAGATTTACGTGCCTGTGTAGATTGTCATCAGACAAAACCTTTCATGAGGGGATGAAGCCATGGATTTATGGAATATATTGCTCTTTTCAGAATTTCTATGTCAGCATCTCAGTGGAAAGATTCTGTTCACCTGGAAAAATCATCTTCTAATCATGTTAACAGACACCCGCGCGAATGTAAGAACTTTGACCTGGAGACTAATAATTGCCTAAAGGCCATAAATAAAATTCAATTCAATTCAATTCACTTTCGGAGACAAAAAATGTCGTACAGAGAAGAGAGTATCCAAACAGAGTTTAGAGTTCTAAAAATAGAATTCGATGCACCACAATACCACTAAACGACTGACTGGTTTATCACACCAGTGACTGAGCCTTCGATCACCCGTTGTCGTTCAGACAAAGAAATCGAAGAAAATATATAAATTTTTGCCATTCCAGAAGGGAAGTTGTGGAAATTAACATGCCATGCGTTTGTCAAGCGCAAGCCATGCAGAAGATTGTAAAAATAGTCACCGCAGCTACATCAAAGCGAAACTTCAGTCCATAAATGCGATGCATCAATACAAATAAAATAATATAAAGTTGTGTAGGAAGAACAAGAATATTCTCTGGTAGAAAATGTAATACTGGTGAGCAGACGCGTATCCAGGAGTTCGTTTAGCCACTAGTTTCTTTCGAGGATCCAGGGAAAATAAGTATATAAGATGAACATAATTATGCCCAATTTTATACCAATTTTACATATAAATACAAATTTCGGAGGAATCTGAACCCTCTTGGCTACGCATGTGCTTGTGGGTGGCCGGGAAAAAATCGAAATGCAGCCACCTCCTCATGGTGAGTACTGGGTTGTTCCGTTCGTCTTTTAGCGTGAATTAAACAAAGTGCTGCATATTCTGGTGAACTTCTATAACTCCAAATAATTAAATGAACACTGGCTTACGAGTCCTACACGCTTCTGTACACATTTTACCCACAAATCAATCACTGAAATGCGTTGAAAATAATAGCATTAAGCAGGTTGCATGGGTTGCCTATCTATCAGTACAGTGAAACTTCAAGGGCGATGTGGCAACTTAAGGAGTTGTCTAAGAAATCCCAAATCTTTCGTGCGAAGCCACTATCACGATTGACATATTTTCCGCAGTAGGCGTTATCAAATTTCGAAAAAGAGTTATTTTTATTTGATGTACCCTAATGAACAACTAACCTGTGAAACATGCAGCGCAGAGTTATATGAGCACAGTATTGATTAAAACTGTCTTACTTACCGTCACCTCCAAAATTTTCCTCAACAAATCATCCAATGAACAATGGTAATTGAATACAAAATGCTGTTAAAAAAGTAAAATAAAAAAATAACGTTAATTTCCACAAAGGAACGTAGTAAATAAAAGAAATCTAGTAAATATATAAACAACAGATAAACAATTTGTTCAATTTTATAGAACACTAGTATCAAACTGTCTAGTTATCGCCTAAATATATTTAGTTCTAAACTCTAAATCACATTTACCTGATCAGAATAAAACAATTTTGGTTTTAAACAAAGCACAATGTACACTACAATAATAATAAGGTAAAATACATTAGAAAAATAAATATTATAAAATCATATGTTGGAAATCCAGCATGAAGTTAAAAGAGAAAAAATGTTTAAAGACTGGAAATTATCCTTGACAAAACTCTGTCCTGATCGGAGAATGCAAAACAAATACGTGAACAAGAGCTCACGACAGTGCATTTTATCCATCTCGTTAAATACTTCTTAAACACTTCTTAAATATTAAAAGAGAAAAGGGGGATCCTAAGAACGAAATTAGGAGGCGTGTCAAATTTAGGATTGCATATAGTTTAATAGAGTTCACATAATTTGTTTCTTCTAAAAGTACTACTAGTTTTACTTTCTTGGGCTATGATGATTTTCCCCCCTTATCTCTTCAAAACGATTTTCCTTGATGTAGTTCCTTATATTTCCTCGTTAATCCTCGATTGGGCGGTTTGGCTGACAAGTGGTGTAAGTCCAAAAATTTCGAAAATAGACTAACAATATTGTCGAAAACTAGACAGCTAGATCTATAAAATCGTCAAATGGTGTGGGTACCAGTTCTGTAGTTTGGCCACAGAATGCGTTGAAAGTTATTTCACTACATGGAATGGCCGAGCAATTTCAACTTTGAATCCGC
Organism: Lepisma saccharinum; assembly: GCA_022664845.1. Taxonomy (NCBI): domain Eukaryota; kingdom Metazoa; phylum Arthropoda; class Insecta; order Zygentoma; family Lepismatidae; genus Lepisma; species Lepisma saccharinum. The sequence goes on along the minus strand of JAGDQP010039917.1, from coordinate 2,057 downwards.
TCTTCTTAAAATTATTATTATGGACTTACACCGCTTGTAAGCCAAACCACTCAATTATAAATGATACAGCCATATCATTTGCAAATATGTTGAAATGGCTTGGAATTTATTAATTCCATAAGGAAGTTTTACTTCCTTAATAAAACATACAAATTCTTTACTTCAAAGTCGGCTCCATATTTGAACTCAGAGCCATCAGATCTTAATACCTACACTTGCCACTTCATGATTCATCTATGTCTGTCTATCAGCGTGGTCGCAACTCTCCGCCTGTAATCATGGGCTCATGTGCTTTGTTGGAACTTGGACTCGAGTCGATAAGCATGAGTACTCTCTTGCCATTGCCTACAAATATATTTATCCTCTCTCCACACTTCATGTGACCCATAGGTAGTATTTCTCCTCATCTACTATCCTGCCTCAGCTAAGCTAATATTTCAAATTAATTGAATTTGAACGCTTGTCTTCTTTGTTTTAAAAACACTGCTGCTGCTGTGGTGAAAGATTGCAACTGAATCGTGTCTATCGTGTGCAGATATATTATCCCCCAATACTGCCAACAGAAAACCCGTGTTCGTCATATGAACTATGGTATTCACTTTCGCAATCGTCTACTGCGATCGTGCATTTGACCGTTTACTGGTGATTGATATAGGAATGAGTCCTCTAAAATTGAGCAATGTCGAATGAGACCTTCAGGAGGGACGATTGCAATGGCTCAAAGTACATTTTTTATTGAAATATTGCTACATTTCATGTACATCCCGTTTATTTTATTAACCACTTAACAATTTTGTAAAAGTTTGTCCAATTTTTTTTTTTCCTTTTTACTAAATGTTGATCTTTTTATGAATATAGGTTCTTGAGAACTACAGTTTGTAATAGACACTAAAAACGTTAGTTAGGGGAAGAAGTGTATATTCGTAAGAGCAGTCTTGTTTTTCCTGTCTCAACAGTATAGAAAACTGATTAGTCAATGTTGCAGCTAGGTTAAAAAACAAGTTGAACGTTACATAAGTGTTTACTTAACACAATAGTCACTATCTGAAGTTATATTCTCTTAAAAACAGAATGCCAATTAATTAAAATATCAGTGTTTACTGAACTACCGGATTGCCATGAGGTAATGTTATCTACAGTGATGTAGTGGCAAATTTTCCAGTGGGGGAAAGCTAAAAATTTTAATATATATTTATTTCAAATTAACCTGTAAAAGTAAGAGTACTGTGGAAACGTTTCAAATTATATGCATTTGGTTAAAAATTCTTTAATAATTATAAACACTTTCAAATAAGGGTGTTTTTTATTTGATTTTATTATATAACATAATTAGATCCTATGTTTTCTGTCAAAAGAAAAATCTCTTTTGAACTATGGAATACGTCAAAATAAAAAAATAGTTAATACAAATTACAAACACCATATTTATTTATTGTGTCTGCGTAATCATATCCTCACGTAAGGCTCTGGATTTCATTTAAGGATGTTTGGACCGTTAAGCTTGATGAACATCAGGGCCGAAACATGGGGAATTGCTAATCTTGTTCTAGTGGGGTGTTATGATTATGTTCATGTGGCTGAAACCACGCTCTCCAATGAACTGCATGGTATAAGCATTGAACAATCCATAAGTGGAAGAGCCGGCCGGGTAGCCGTGCGGTCTGAGGCGTTAGTCCAACGGCTCAAAGGTCCCGGGTGCGAGTTCCAGCTGGGGCATGGATGTGGATTTTAACTGACTGTAAATGGGTGAATCGTGACGGGCTGAAGTCAAAAGTTACTAGACTGGCCTATATAAAAATCAAGTTCACCAAAGTTTACGATAAGTGGAAGTAAGTCCTTTGGAACAACAGAATTGTTTTCCAGATAATCTCTGTAGCTGATTTTTTTTTCATTAAATCTGACTGACAACAAAACATAGTCTTCCAATTAAGATCAAAAACACTGAACTGCTGAACAAGACTATATTATACGTAAAAAATAAAATACATATAACGTTTCGACTTCTAGCAAAGATCCTCATCAGACATACACTCTATATGTGTATGAAGAGTGTATGT
>JAGDQP010039916.1:663-17514 GCA_022664845.1 Lepisma saccharinum | reverse complement strand
TGTTAGACAATCATGTGTCTCATCTAAGTATTGGTGTATTCGATTTCTGCAAAGAAAATGGAATCGTATTACTTTCTTTTCTTCCCCATACCACTAACCACTTGCAGACGCTAGATGTGTATATTTTCGTTCCCTTTAAAAAGCTGTACAACGAAGCTGCTTGTGACTGGATGAAATTGCACCCTGGACAAACAATAATTTACGATGTCCCTAGCATCGTAAAAGTCGCTCTACCAAGTGGTGCAACACCAAAAAATATTCAAGCTGGTTTTCGTGTGTCTGGAATCTGGGAATTTAATAAAAACGTATTTACTGATGAAGACTTTTCGTGTTCTTCTATCACCGATCGTCCGTTGAATTCTGATGCATGAAACGCTCTTCACACGGAGAAGGAACCAAAGGAAGACTCTTGCGATTCCCAGACCAGCACTAACGACATTCAAGAGAAAGAAATGAAGGAAATGAGTAGGCCTACTCACAAAAGTCCCCATGAACTGCGTCCTCTCCCGAAAACAGGAAAACGTGCAAATAACAGAAAAAAGCGTACTACCCTGAAATCAGCCATTCTTACGGACACGCCAGTTAGGGAACGGCTTCGACTGGAACAAATGTCCAGCGAAAGAAGACGACAAGATACAGCCAAGAAACGACTATTTTTATGTGAATTAACAATTTCGGGTGGTAAAAAAGAAAAAAAGAAGAAAATAGCCGTGCAAAACGACTCAGATTCATCTACAGATGAGGACTGCTTTTGTTTGGTGTGTTTCAAACCATACAGTGAATCAGCAATGGGAGATGAATGGGTTCAGTGCTTAGAATGTAAGTTGTGGGCTCATGTAAATGTACCAACAATGATCCTTATTATATTTGTGTCAATTGTGAATCTGAAACTCTTGAAGAAAGCGATGACGATTTCGTTGTAGCCAAGAAGGCCTAATATTCGCCTGTGCTCTGTGAACTTTGATGACTAATAAATTTTCAACAACAGTTTATCTTTTCTTATTTCTGTTTAGTTTATTGTTAGGCCTACATTAAAGTTAAAAATGACTAACGCTCATTTATAAGCTAATGATTATAAAGATGAACAGCTTTACCATACTTTATGAAATGTTTATTATTTTTATTATAAAGATATGGTGTTTCCACAACTTTTTTCAATTTTCGTTCAATCAAACAAATGGGTAACACTCACATGTAAGTTAAGAATCATAAATAAAAACAGCTTCTATAAAAATATATCTACCATACTTCGTGGAAAGTTTATTATTATTTTTATTATAAAGATGTGAAGTTTCCACATTTTTGTTTTCAATTTTCATTTGTTATTTGCTTCTTCTTTGGTATTAAACTTTTCTCCATTAAATTGTGTTTCATATTTACAATAGGTAGTGTAAACCTTGAGATGCTTCTAAATATATGTTTGCTAATGCTGTCACTACTAGCCCCACGCATGTCACAAAAAGCCCCATGGGTGGGGTAATTTGTGCTAAGTGATACCGTTGTGGAAAATGAATATATTCTACGAAACTATTAAAAGAGATGTAATGGTTCTTTGCTTGTATGTTGGAGGAATCTATAAGGTATAATATATATATTTTTTAGTTTTTGATATAAAGCTGGTATATAAGTTATATGGATAAATATAAAAATTGTCACTTCTAGCCCCGACCTCCCCTACTCTTCGCTGCGAACCTTATCACCGATAAGTATAAATCACAGCCGTATTCAATCCACTAGTGGATGAGGCCTCTTCCCGAAGGGAGGAGTTTGTCTACTGTTCCCACGCTGACCAGACGTGTTGGGAGAAGACAGCCGAAGCTCTTATTGTGATCGCAACTGTCTTTTATTCATAGCAGCTCCCCAATTGTCCTCATGATGCTGGGTCAACACCGGCATTTTTGAGCCCCCACCGGGAATCGAACCCGGGACCGCTCGCACTGAAGTCGAGCGCGCTACCGACTGTGCTACGCAGGAGCTTCGCGATAAGTATATTTAAGTGTTAATTTTGTTCCTCTGTGATTAGACATCTACGGCTCACGGTAAATAGAGCTAATACATATACAATTGTTAAGAAATTCATTTATCAATTTGAAGAAGTAAAAACTACGAAACAAAGTATACAGAAACATATTCTACTTTCTTAAGAAGTTGTAGCCTGACGTTAACACTTTGTAAAATTTGACTAATAGGTAGTATGACTTCATTTCTTACAACATAGAAAGTTATATTTTCACCCAATTTTACGTTCCCTTTTAGTAGTACGCATATTATTTAAGGTTTAATACTTCATGATAGAGAAAGAAAATCGACATATGCATTCATTTTCTATGGTATTTAAGAAATTATATTCGCCTTGGAATATATATATATATCAAGGGGATTAAAGCAATTTCCTATATGATCAAAAGTATCCAAGTACCCTCCTGAAACTGAAGTACAATTTTGGGCCGTGCTGTATCGGGAACAGTGGCAGTCAGTAAGTTGATAGCCAACCCTTAACCTTGATGACAGTGTTCACTCTTGAAGGCAAACTTTCAGTCACTTGGGGGAAGGTTTCCCCGGGAATGGGAGATGTGTCGATGTGGGACTGTATAGTCTAGCACAAACTCGGCGTTATAGACCATCTCAGAGTTGTTCTAACGGATTCCATTAATGGAAAGTCAAAACACTCCACCACAATCCCTACAGTTTCGATAGATACTTGGTAGTGTTGAAAGACAAAAAGGCCCTTCCGGAGCTGGTCTCTGACGGTAGGTAGAAGGAAAGGGCTTAAAATATCATCGAAACCTTATCCTTGATATTACCACGTAAAGCAACCAGGTGGTTTTGAGAAATATGATCACACTGTACCTCCATCTCCACCGAATTTCACAGTCGGCAAATATAGATTGATAGAAGTCGTTGACCAGGTATTAGCCACACCTACATCTTACCATCAGATCGCCACATTATATACCCAACTCAACGGTTTTTGCACTGTTTTATGGTCCAGTTTTGATGCTTCTTATAGCACGCGAGGCGGAGTTTGGCATTTGCTCGTGTGATGTGTAGCTTGTTGGCAGCTGGTCAGCAATGGAAACCAGGTTTCTGCACCTCACACCAAACAGTCATAGTGCTTGGAGTAGATCTTAATACAGTTTGGAATTCGTGTGTGCTGGTAGCGATGGATTATTGATGATTACTCTGTATGACCTTTAAATGCCGACGGTCTCTGGAGGTCAACTTTGGAGTTTGGCCTAAACACTGCTTGGTTGTACATATCCCTTCACTTTCTTATTTCGCAATAACATCGGAAATAGTAGACCTAGGGATGCTCAGGTGGATAAAAGTAACGCACATGAACTTCACTCACAAGTAGCATACTATCACTTGACCACATTGAAAGTCCGCGAATTCGTCAGCGTACCATTCTGGCGTCTCGCTCTGTCTGCTGACTAGTTAGATCGCTTATCATTTGTTCCACTAGTTACATGGCAGTACTGTGTAGTCCTCTATGATAAATGCTCGTCTCGCAGGGTGTCTGGATTCGTTTGATCACATAGTGTATAAAATGTTAGTAGCAACTATTTGTTTTCTCTAATTACGAGTTTAGGATATAAGTAATGTTTTATGGTTCAGATCTTAGCTACGTAATGTACGAAAATCCTAGTTTTATAAACTAAAAAATAAATTCTTCTTGCCAGAGGACAAGTGCATCAAATTTGAGGAAATACTATTCTTCTACAAAAATTACTAAAAAACATAAGTTCATACTCAAATCTCCCTACTCTTCGGTTTATTTCTGCAACTGGTATTTCAATCCTGTTTTGGTCCTGTACCTGTTATTATTTTATAAATAGAATCGAATTGCAAGTGATCCAGTGACATATTCTAATTAACGTCCCTAGTCATTAACACATACGAGTACACTTTTCAGATGCTTCGGAAATCCAAGATAGTTTGGAACGTGGGTAAGGTGGCCAGTTACTAATCAACTTGATGATTTATCTGTTTCTTGAAACTCAGATTTTATTAATCATTAAAAAATTACCTTCGGTATTGGACACGACTTAATATTTTCTAAACCGTGTGCGTTTTCCACCAGCGTAGAATATATTGTCCCTTTCTCAAACATCTTCTGGCAAAAATCCACAATTAGTTTTGGATGATTGTGGCAGCTGTCTTCTCTACCTATTGGACAAAATTTTATATATACTGATCCCTAGAATGAAAATAAAATATGTAAATATGAGATAATTCTTCATTAAGGACTATTGTTACAGTTAAATATTATTTAACCACCCCTTTTGTAATTAGGTAATGTACTTTACATTGATATATAAATGAAGGGATTAAATCCCAGATTTGAGAACAAGAATGAACGTTAACACATGTTAATAAATTTTCGATCATTGTCACATGTTTATATTCTACGAATACTATTTCATTCTTTGTCCCCGAACATTCTTAACTTAAAATCAAAGTATCACCCTTTCTTAACTTAAAAAATCAAGGTATCATATAAGAAGCTTTCTTACGGATTTTCCTGTAGAATAATAAATCAATGGAACAAAGCAATACAGATTTCAACTGTAAGAAAGACATCGTAACAATGTAAATATGAATGGGAGGATTGTTTCACGAAAGTGAAATCAACAATTACGAACGCTACTACAGAAATATACTAATCGTCTCTGTGTTGAAACTAACATATTTTTCAGGATACGTTCAGAAAACTGACTAAATATAATTCATTAAATATGGTTGTAAACGTATGACGTGTGTTTGTTGAAAGATGGCGATTGTTGTAGTTCATCTGCACTGAGGTGCGCGAGAAAATTACAATTTTAGGCGCTTGAAGTGCTTGCTTTATTCAAACAGTGTGTACAAAAGTTATTTAGCGATATATTTACTTGCTTTATGGTTTTTCATATGTAACCAGTTCAATTTAATTTCATTGTTTACAAAACTTTTTTTGATTTTTAAAAGCTGCATCATCAAGTTATTGTAAAATTTTGGGGATTCCTTAGATTTGAATTTTTGTACTTGCTAGTTGCTACAATTCAAGCGTCATTAGTGCCCCAGACGAGTTGGAAGAAGAACCAAGAAATAGCATTTGGACGTCAAAAAGTAATAATGGAGGAGCAAATATGGTTGGAAACCTCAATGTTTGTTCCAAAGCATGTAAAGTTCAAACTGTAAAAAGTTGTATTTTGGGTGTTAAAAATGGAATGTCGATGGATACTGGATATCAAACTGAAAAGAAAATGGTAAATGGTTTCATGAAGTAAATTTGGAGATAAAAGTTTTCACGAATCTGGAAGATAAACGTGGAATGTTAACTACTGTGAGCAGTAAAAAAATTGTAAAGTTTGAAGAATTAAGATTGGAATGATTCTAAATAATTTCTATAAGTGGAATAAAATAGCTGGGATGCTATAATTAAATAAAAATGGAGCAACGTTAATCACTACTTTAATTCGAGGTAAGTAAATAAATTAATAGTCAACGTAAAGTTGCTTTAATTTCTTTTTCAAACTCTTGTCGGAAACAGTAGAAATGATTTAAATAAATGTTGATTATCTTTAGGATAATTTGGATTAAATTAAATTAGTATATGCTCGTGTGCAAGTACACTTATGAAGGTTAAAAGTGCAAAGTAAGGTTTGTGATGTGGATTGCGTAGTAAAATAAGGTTATGACGTAGGTAGAGCACTAAATAAGAAATTAAAAGCTGTTATAAATCTTTTGCAGTTTAAATCTGATAGATTTGAGAAGAATATTTTTTTTAACTAAATTGTGGAACTAACCCTGAGGTTAGCTACTATAGTAATGCCTTGATTGTACGAAGTGAAGCAAGTAAAAATATTTTTTGAAAAAGCCCTTTCTTGTTTACTTCGTCACTTTTCATTATTTTAAATAGCTGAAGTCATTCGAGATTTTTTTGAGGTATCAAGGGGGTGAGTGAGTATTTAGCGAACATGATATTTAGGTTGCTGGTGGTCAATATAGGGTACAGGAACTAGAATAGAGTCTTGTTGAGTTTGTTTGTTCGGCTATAGTTTTTTTTAAGTAGAACTTTGTGATAAGTGTATTGCGAGAATGAATTGGATTAGTGCTTGAGGTTTTGAAGTCATAGAAAGGTTAGGTTAGACTCTGGGTTGAATGTTAAGTGACTAGGTTCTCGGAACTAAATATTGGGTTAACTAGGTTCGAGTGAGATTAGGAATTGATTTTGTTTGTGTGCGGTTTTCTATATCTCGTGTACCTGATGAAGTGTGTTTCCTAAATATACCAATTGTTTTTAAAATGAGTATAGAAATTCTATTTGGGTATATTTAGGTTAGGGTTTCAGAGCCTAGGTGAGTGAAGCTGATTTCTTTGTCGTTATATTGTATGGTAGTTCTTGGTGTTTTGCTGGGAGTATATATATAGATTTTCGATTCTTTTGAATTTGGCAAGGTTTGCTACTGAGTTGGATTTTCAAAAATCGTTGTGAGACTAATGTTTGGGTCTAAATCTCGCTGGAGCTTTTAAGATTTGTTTAGACAAAGTTATTAAATTAATTAAAATTGAATTTGAGATTGATTTAAAATAAATAAAACATTAATTTCTTATTTGGAGGAAATCGAAGTGCGTTAAGATAGGCTATTTCGGTGTGTAACTTATTTAATAATAGAGTAATTGAATTGGAATTATCTTCGTAAGTAAGGTAAAATATCTAAATTATTGGAACTATTTGAATTTAAAAAAAATAATTCTCGAAGCTTTGTTTTTTTCTCAAGCCCCTCCTCTAAATTAATTTTGTTGACTAAAGCCACGGTTGGGGAAGTAAATTAGTTTTATTTGGGTTCCTCTTTTGTTTAGGAATGAGATAGGATATTAAAGAGTTTTGAGTTGTAATATTTTATTGAAATTGAAGCATGTCAAAGTGAATTACGCAAGTGCTGCATTATTGAGTTGTTATCAAATCAATGGAATTGACATCATAGTTTGTTATTAATCAAGTTTCTTGTTAAGATTATTTGATGATCTACTTTGGAATTAATGTTGGAAGTTCAGTTATATTTATTGCCAAAATATAGAATGTGTTTTTGAGTTTGGATTTTGGATACATTTGGGAGATTCCGACACCGGAAGTGTATTGGATTGGAAATACACTGAAGATTGTAATAAACTCTAGTCAAGAGGAGTCTTATTCTTTTTATTTAGATAATCTTGATTTCACATTTTGCACTTTGCAGTGCTTACACCCATGAAGCCTGTAGGATATCTTGTATACCATTACGTCTTCTTTTTTGTTTAGTATCTTCGCGCATAGAGTCTCAGCCTATACCCTTGTGTGGTTGGTTACACATATTAGTGTGGTGTTGAATTTTATTTATTTTTGTAAAAAGCTTCTGCTTTGTACGGTGCCATTAGGTTGCGTCTTACAAACAAAACACTATCTGTAGTGACCGCTAAATTTCTACTGTTAGGTGGAGGTATTTCAGTGAAAATGTCACTTGGCTTTTTACAAACAATGAGTACTCCTGCTACTAAATCTAGTTATAATAAATTTAAAAGCGATAAAAGCCCTACCAAGTCATCAGCTACTAATGACAATTCCCAAGCGACTGGTCACACGCAGTCAGGTGATTTTCAAAACCAATCTCCGAAACATAAACCACCTCGTTCGAGATGGTTATCAGTAAACAAACTGGACAATATTAAGTCCAATCCTTCATATGAAATGTCAGGCGATAATGTTAACAATAATGTTAATGATAATGAAAATATGATCCTGGTTATGGATCTGAAGAAGCTGTGTACTCTGAAGATACAGTTTTGTCACCTAATGCTGTCGAAAATACACCTTTTTCTAATATCAAGTTAAATCTAGCTGTTAATGATTTATATAATGAAAAGAGTTCTATAAACGACAATATTCCCTGTAAACGTCCAAGAATAAGCAAATATGACTTGCTCACTGTCCTACCTACTTCTGGTGGCTCTCGTCAATCGGAGCAAAAAATGCTTCATGAGTTGATTAGATTGCGTTTCCTTTACCTGAGGTCACAAATTTCCCTCGCGATTATCAGGGTAAATTTGTAGTGGTATCACCTGTTAAAATGTCCAATGATCGAAGTAGGTGTCTAATGTCTTTTAGTAACTCTATGCGCAAGGTCAACGTCAAAGTTAAAGACCTTCAAATGATAGGTCAAAATACAACACGCATTGTTTTTTGAGTGGGTCCAATTAACTAATACATTCTTGGAAAACAAGACTTTGCTGGACATTTTACAAATATATGAACGTATCCCTAAATTCTTAATTTTTAAACATGCTGTGGTGTATGGGGTTGATACGGAAATGTAGGAAGCGGAAATAGCTATAGGTATTGGTCCTGCCTACAGCGTAGTGCGTATATATAATATGACTTAGGCTGTTCAATAAAGCTGATAAAACATTGAAGGGAGTACTGACGAAGCTAGTACATCTTGGTTTTCAACGCCAATACCCCCCTGATTCTATTATCATACACTATGTCAGGTTAAATGTACGTCCTAAGATTATATCAATTGCACAATGTCGTAAGTTTATGCAATACAATCATCCTTCAACCTTCTGTAAATGTAAACAGCTATGTGAGAAATGTAATCACTTTGCGCATTGAGGTAAGTATATAGAAGTTCCTAAATATATATTTTGCTTGACATATCATAGTGCTTTAAACCAATTATGTCCTTACAGAGCAGTGATGCGCGAAGCAGCTGGTGAACAAGAAGTATATGGCCTTTCCTTTCCGGAAGCATATAATGCATATAATAAAGTTTTCATGAGAATCCCAACCTTCAATGCTTTTCTCGATCTAATAGGAGTAATAATAGCTTACAGATAGGTAGATTCCCAACGCTATCCAGTATCAACTTATCTAGAACCAATTTTACCAGTTTGGTACTTCCAAATACAACACCTCATAAAAAAAAATACACCATCTAACTCCCGTAAGCCATTTGCGGAAACAGGAGATATTGTGGGTACAATGAATGTTGGAAACTAGTTCCTCCTATTTGGGACCCTACTTTAGAGAAACAGATACGTAAATTCCCTACTGATGTTCGTACTTTCTCGATACAACAAATAAACAATGAAAGTGGGCAAGAACCATTTTCCTCGACCTCGTCTATATCTATTCAAAGTCCAATACCTAAATAAGATATTCTGGTACCTACAATTCAAGATTCTACTGTGGAGATAGGTAATGGAACGACAAACGGCCAAAAGGTACACTCTGAAGATCTTCCAGACAATGTAATTTCTTTGATTGACAAATTATTGCAAAGCGCAACTAATCTCAAGGATTCGTTAGTTGAACTTTTGCACCACATAGGTGAACTCTCGTCAAAGATTAGCTTTCATTCAGACATAGGCAACCTAAGCTATACTTTGAATCTTGTCATGCAGCTGATTAGTTTAGGTCAATATGTCGTGAAGGACTTATCTAATTTAGAGCTTTCCTGAAACAAAAACACATAAACACACATACGCATTTTACAAAGGTAAAACTAATTGATCTTTCTTTAATTTAGCAGGTTATGGGCAAAATTATAACATGGAATTTATAGCATTTTACTCCCAAAAATCTAATCTTCTTTAATTAATTTTAGATGAAGAACCAGATGTCCTTTGTTTGTCGGAAATTCACAATGCCACCTCGGATGTTCTTAGAATTCTTGGTTAAAATTTTATTTTATTCCCTATAACACATGACTCAGGTGGACTGGTAGTATATTTTCATGAAACTGTCATGTTCAAAGATGTGCAAATTAACCGTTCCATCCATTTATTTGGTGTTCGTAGAGTTTAAGCTATAGCCTTTCAGACTAAATTTAATAGTAAATTATTCACAATTGTTGTATATACCGTCGAATAACAACTCACAACATATCAGTATTCGTGAACTTTCTGAATTAAGCTCTCAACTTTCACAACCGATTATTTTCACAGGGGACATGAACAGCCATTTAACACCTTTGGGGGACTTACATTCTGATAACTTAGGAAAGACGTTAGAACAATGGTTTGATATTAACAGTGTCCCCTTTAATTATTGTGGATAGAAAACGCACTTCTCTCAAGACGGTAATTTTCTAAGTGTAATAGATTGGACTTTGATTTCGTCATCTCATGCACATACAATTTTCTAGACAACTTCCGAGGATCTTTACACCAGTGATCACGCACCATGTATTATTACTGATTGTTTCGAGAGCTCAAATACAGTTTAGATACTACCGATTCGTAAATGGAATGAAATAAATGTAATTAGGAAAACTTTCATATAATACCTACTTTTATATTTTCTTCATGTAATGTTAATGAAATTAAATATGATTATTTCAAATACTTCACTTACATTAATATGTGCAACAGCAATGACCACAGTAAAGCGTAAATCACCATTTCTACATTGAGGGAACAATGACGTAAAAATACTCGAAAGTTAGCACAGGAAATTTACACCAGACACCCTACACAATAAAATTGGTTTAAATTTACACGTGATGTGGCGATATCAAAGCGTATATTTTTTAACGTTAAAAGAAACACATGGCAAGAGTTTTCGGCAACCATTTCACCTAATACAAAAATTTCACGCATATGGCAAATTGTACGTAATTTAGTAAAACCTAACTCTAGTAAGATTCAGGCAACAGATGAAACTTGGTAGCAAGACTTCATAAATAGTATATAGAGACGTAATTTACCAGTCACAATTCCCCATCGGAAGAATATTTTAGTTACTTTCGAAACTAGTTTTAGCTTTTAAGACTCCTATTTCAGAGTATGAAATTTGTACTCTCATAGTAAAATCAAAACAATTCTTTACCTAGAATAGCCTTTATACGTTATGGAATTTTACAGCATCTCCTTCCCATTGGCATTGCGGCTTTAACTAATATTTATAATAGAATTTTACAGGATGTCCATTTTCCGGAAAGCTGGTATAAACATGTCATAATACCGCTGTTAAAACAAGGTAAAGATCCTGTGTTGGCTACTTCTTATAAGCATATTACTTTACTCGCGGGCTTAGCCAAATTAATAGAACGTATTGTACTCAGAAGATTTGAATGGTATATTGAAGCTTCTCAATGGGCTAAAGATGGTGTATTTAGCTTTGTAAAGCGAATTTCTGAAAAATGAATCAGTACATGCTGCATTCTTAGATGTAGAATCCGCATATCCTACCAGTAATGTAGCACATGTCATCAAAATACTACAACAGCTAAAGGTTCCTTACAACTTTGTGATGCTAATTTGGAAGTTTCTTGAGTCGCGTAAGATTAGGGTTTTATTTAATAATATTTATAGCAAAGCATATGAGGTGAATCAAGGGATTCCGCAGGAAAGTGTATAATCATATTCAATTTTGCTATATGTTTAGCTGATTTAGCAAAATAAGCGACTTCTAAACAACTTATTTATGCGGATGACGTTACGTTACTTTATCATCCATCTAATCATTCTCTATTAGAATTCCAAGCTTATGAAAACCAAATTCAAACTATCAAGCACCATCGAGAGAAAATATATCTAAATCTATCCTTCGAAAAGTATAAAATTATAATTCTTACTAAATATAATACTCCTCTAAACCTTAGACATAATACACTAACCGACATAGAGATTTTGGATCGAGTGAAATATTTAGGAATATATTTTCAGTCAAAATTAAATTGGAACTGTCAATTAAAATATATAATCAACAAATCAGATCCACATACAACATGTTTCGAGCTAATGTAACAAATAAATGGGGGCCCCAACCCTCCTCTTTACTACTTTTATACAAAGCCTACTTTAGTGCTTGAATACTCTTTCGTGCCTTGTAACAACATGTCCAAGAAACAAATCGACCAATTTGAAGTTGTTCAAAGAAGTTTTTACGGCGTAGTGTGGGTGGGCATAATGAATAGCACCCCTAATGTGGTGAACTACCACTTCGTTTCAGAAAAGATTTGATTTCTGCTAAATCCATTTTAAAAGATAAATCTACTGCTGAAAATTTAATACATAAATATAAAGACGAAATAATATAATTTTTCCTGCGCAACAGAAGTGATCAAAGGTTTAGACCGCAACAGAAGTGATCTTTGGGTGAAATGAAGGACTCCCTGCTCTTTCTTCATGCTGCTACAGGATGTGACACTACTTCGGCTCTGTATGGAAGAGAGCAAGTCGAAGTTTTAATAAGCTTATAAAGGATTCAGAACAACGAACGAAAGTTACTGTTTCGAATAAAGAACACTCATCACCAGATGATATTGCGGAGGCTGGAGAAAAGTTTCTTTGTATAGTATACGATGAAAACGTTACTGATAATCTGAACCAGTTGCGGTACGAGCTCCACTCGAACGCTATAGTGTTATCAGAAATTTAAACCTAGCTACTTTTCCACCTATCTCACGTACAGGAAGACAACATTCTTTAAGAATTGTCTTACAAGTTCAACAGCGGGAGGGAGTGAATTTAGATTCCACTCAATGGGGATAGAAATATTACAATGAAACGTTAATTCAATTTCCAACTGCGGTAGAACCTGCTCCACAAAATCTTCTTCGCCTATTATCTTACAACTATAGAAAAGGATGTGGTAATAATAATTGTGAATGCAGAAAAAGTGGACTTCAGTGTTCTAACATGTGTGGAATGTGTGGATTCTGTTCAGGATATGGTGGCAGTAACCGTTTGACTCCAGTGGATATAGATGATCCTTCCAGCGTACGTTGATTTTCATTATTCGCAAGATCATACGCATATTTCTTTACAACAATTACATACAATATTCCTTATTTAGCTTTTTGATGTATATTGTAACAAACAAATATAATTTCCAGAAAATATATGTTTGCTTAGCTTGCTCTGTTATCGTTAATCAAAGAAGTCATATTTCCCGTTAAACCTTAACTTAACAAAATTTTCAATTAAAAATTTTGATTTATTTCGAGAATTGTTCCTTATTCATTGTAGCTTCCAATTCGTTTGCTATTAACACAGCATTTAGAAACCAGAAAAAAATACTTTTTTAGGACAATAACGACTATATTTTAATATGACAACGATAGGTAAGAAGGAAATAAATATTATCTAGAAATTGACACAAGAACGAAGTTTCGGGTTTACTTTTTTAAGAAGATTTTGCTGCCTAAGTGTTACATTGGTCTCTTCACCTGGACGCCATATTGAATCCAAAATGGCGGCCTAACCGACAACATTCAAGTCATGTCACTAAACATTTTTTTTATGCTGCAAGAATCTTAAGCAAGTATCACAAGTCAAATTGAAAAGAAGTGTGAGTACACTTTTTGCACACAAAACCATTGCAGCAGACACCTGAGAATAATATCAGAAATTGCACACCCACTGCCACATAAATTTAAATAGCTCTCTTACTTTTTAAGATAGACCAACATACCTAACATCGTTTGAAAGCTAAGATTATGCTCTGTCACGTTCAGTTCTAGGCATGTTTTCATATCTCTGTTAGTTTCTGAGTTTTATACCAAGAGATCATTATTGTAAGTTGAGAAGAACTATATTTTGTACATAATGACTGCCATTTTTTAATATGGCTGCACTACATAGAAGCATGCAAACTTGCATTTCTTAAACTACGCTATTATCTTGAAACTGATAGAAGAACGAAGTTTCCCCCTTAATTATGTGAGTAGATATTGTCATTTAAGTGTAAGTCGATGTCTCGCCCTCGCCGGCATATTGAATCCAAGATGGAGGGTTTCGCTGGACTAGTTTTGAATTGACATGGAATTACCCAAATACACACACTAAATCCAGAAATAAGTATGATGAACATAATTCTTTGTCTGGTGTCGATACATGCTTGAAGCGATAAAATTAGATTATGCTGCAAAGCGTATGTTGCACGACCATCTGTCACTATAAATTATGTGTCAAGTACACTGCTCCCACGATCCAGTGGTTGCGACTGGTGACTTTTTACAAGCACTATAGAGGCGGAGCAAGTTCGATCCCAGCTCATGTTTGTCATCCTGACTAAGATTTTGCAAGGATTTACATTACACAATACAGGAATAAGAACAAAAGCCTATCTATGGTTATACGGCTTGGCTGCGTGTGTCAGAAGGGTGGATTTTGGACATACATCACTTGATCACCAAACTGTTCAGTCGTTCCATTCAGTGGAATAATATTAAACCCATTTTATGAGCAAACTTTTGAACTGGTACCCACACCGTTTGGCGATTTTATAGACTTTGCTGCCTGATATTGGAAAAGTATTTGTCCATTTTCGGTTTTTGGGACTTAAATCCCTTGTATGCGAAACCGCCCACATGATAAACATGGTATTAATGTATGTACTGGTGATACCAGAACGAAATATATGATTAATGCGGTGCCATGTGGAGCAGACATTTTCTACCATCAACGCAGGGTAAACGTTTGGATGAAAATCTTACTAAAAGTGTTCATGAAAGAAATCTCAATGTACGTAGCTACGGATAATTTGTTTACAGTATTAACTTTATCGAAGGACCTGTTAAACCTTCCATACCAACTGACAATGGTGGGTACATGCGGAAGCAATAAGAAGATTCCTCCTGAGCTACGTGAATATAAAGGAAGGAATGAATGAACGCTAATTTTGTTCTATTTTATTAATGAAAAACGCTTATCAGCTACAAATTCCTAAGATAACCAAATATTTTCAAAGCACTACTTCTACTAACAGATACAAAGGGCCAAAGAATAATAATAAAGCTTTACCACTGAACGAAAGGGGAGTATACACAATGGACCTACTGAGTTATGTACAGTAATGTCTAATAGAAGGAAAACAAGATGATGTCTAATGTATGTACTTTCTATACGTAGCATAAATTTAATCAATTTATGCAAAATACACATTTAACAAACTCTACATGTTAGAGAGATCGTGTTCTCGTCGAGCGTTTGTAACAGAAATTGGTTTGAAACTCGCCTTTCATTAAAGAACTTGTCAAGCACTCCCTTTGCCAATCCATAATAGATACCATCACTGGTCGTGTTCCTACTGATAGTAGTGAGTTTGGAGAACAAAAGAAACACAAGATTAGTCGCTTCTGCAAAGATGAATGGCAAAATACTTTTACCGACACTGAAAGGAAAACGTTTGTTGAGTGTATCAAGAAAAGTTTTGTGTGGATTGTGATAGCAGACAGTAAATAAAATATGACTCAACTTTAGTGTTAGTAAGTTGCAGATAAAATAAAAACTTAGATTAATTTCACATAAGTTTGCGATAGCATTTTCTGTCAATAAAGAAAATATACTAATCTGACAGACGACCCGGTAGCATAAGGTGCAATATGAAGCGTTAGGATTGCATGGTTAAATTTAACGACTTTAGTTAGGCATACAGTATTATAAATATGTAATATTTAGGAAAGGAAAACTATTTTAAAATTACCAAACAATTATCTTACCTGAAATGAGATATCAACATCTTCTTTGAACACTATTGTTGTGTTCACTAGCAATGTTTTCCAGTCCTTCATCCATAAACTGGTGTGACCAAACACAACCTTACTGTTTTCATACCCTTCGCACGGTCGAAATTCTTCGACATTAATTTTCATTTTCTATTTTGGAAGAAAAATGGAAATATGGATTGTGTTCACAGTCATGATAATCACATAAATTGTGCAAGTTAAATGAGTATATTTGTAATCAAAATGCATCACATTGTAATCAAAATGTAATCTAAAAACCTTTGTAAGTAATTCATTTGTTTCAAAATGCAGATTTATACACTATTTCCTTATTTGATACTGATGATCAGCGGACTATTTACAGTAAATTACAAGGTAATAGTGTTCGTGTATCACATAAATGAACTTTCGAACATTATAATTAATAGCAGTATATCCTGTGAACTCGCACAATCTCGAGATTTAATTATTGCAAGTCACTGCGTAGTTTGTACGTTTTCTATCATTTAGCTTTGTTCTGTGTTCTGCGCCGCGAGAGAAATTTCGTAGCTTAATGAAGGTATGTAGGTACTTTCTAGAAAGCAATGAGTAATGATATGTAGTAACAACGTTGCCAGTAATATTTGATGAACTGTAAAACACCATCATCAAGCTTCTCTCTCACGCAGGAATACTTTGGTCGAGTAGAGGTAAGATATTCTTCAAACATTACAAATGGTCAAAACGAATCCACACGGTATGTTTACTGAATTACCTGCACTATGTGGTAAACGTCGCTATGATCTTTTGTAAGCTAGTGTGAAAAAACGTCCTACAGATTAACTGGCATGTTATAGAAAATGAAATTGTCTTTACCTGTAAAATGATCATAATGAAAACTATATAAAGGCCCTCATGAAACCAGATTTGTGACAAGGAAATATTTTTAATCAAACAAAAATTCTGGTGCATTTTCTTCCCCCTGAAGAGTGTGGTGCGCTGAGATCAGAAAGGACCATCATTTATAAGTGAATTGCTATCTTACTCTAGAAACTGACCAACGACTACAAAAGACGGAAAATAACCTTGCAAGTCGTAAACGCGTAAAAGGAGTGAGACAAATGTGGAATAGAAGCAATGTGAATGCTCTACTACCAGATGTGGGAGGTGAGAATCATGACAGCCCTCTTGAAAGCCGCCATCTTGGAATTTGTTCGAGAATTTGTAATGGACATTGGGTATGTAACGTATCATTTTAGGCTAGCTTGTTTCAAGGAATACAAATCTGAAGTAAGTTTTTATCTACCTTTATTCATTTAGGAGATTGTCATTCTGAAAATTGGGATTTTATGTTCTACAACATGTGCGCAATATGATATACATTTGGGCAGACACA
>JAGDQP010039914.1:0-17514 GCA_022664845.1 Lepisma saccharinum | reverse complement strand
CAGGTGGCCGAGCGGTCTGCGGCGGCAGGCCATCGGCCCGAAGGTCCCGGGTTCGAGTCCCGGAATGGGTGTGAATTTTAACAGCTAAAGGCGAATCGTGACGGGCCGAAGTCCAAAGTTACTAGACTGGCCCATGTAAAAATAAAAATAAAAAGTTTATGTTGCTGTGGTTCTCGAAACCATCAGAATTGTGAAATATGAATGGCGGGATAGTACCTTATTCTTTCCAAACGTTCATCATATATATTCGTTTTATATATTTAAAAGTAAAAGATTGACAAACTCACCTGATCCTTTGCTAAAGCAAACCATGTTTTCAGAATTATATCTAGTCTCGAATGATGGAAATTTTTTGTAGTTTTTACACTTATGAAAACGTCTTCGAGCGATGTTGTGGGTTTTGTAGTTGCAGTCACTAACACGGTCGGACTCGGGGCAAAGTTACCACTAATCGGCAATTGATTCGGGTTAAAGTTAATTTCATAATCATCTTTAGATGCTTCTGCTATAGATCTTGGAACACGTTCTTGCCAACCCCAATCACTTAACCTGCTAGTCCGGCCGAAGACGGCTGTCATGAACCTTGGGAGTCCAGTGCTGTTTTGGTGTTGCTGCCCTGCTGACATCCGATACAACAGAAGCGTTGTGTATACTGTCGTTATAGCAAGTGTTATTGCTTGTAACAAACGCTTCAGTCTCATTCTCATTGTGGCAGGGGCATCGCTCCTCATTATCTTCAATCCACCGACAGCTACATGGTCCTCCACCGCTGTAATACACTTCACTCACTCACTCACTCACAACGTAACTTCGAACTGTTTTGTACAGTGCACCGAGAACTCATGTCCATGTTTTGCTCGTCTCGCCTCCCTCGCTCCGCTCTCCCTTCAACAACAAGTTTAGCCGAAGAAACTTGTTGGAGGCTTTCGAGCAACAGTTGGTCGCAAAGCTACTACCATCTAGCGTTACTCGCCAAAAGTTCGAGGAACAAAGTTGTTTGTTTCTCTTGCCTGCTATTGCCTCCAGTAGATGTCTATAGCGTCACTTGTTTTCCTACAGAATTGTTTTACTGCATACATTATACAGTAGAACCCATAAAACGGATACATTCGATATCCTTTATAAATTCGGATCACTGTTAAGCCACTATTCACAGGTAAAAAAGAAAAATACATATTCACATGTATTTTTGTGACATGTACGTTACATAATTTATTATAAGGTAAGCGCACCAGTGGTCGGCCAATTAATCCCACAAAATCCTTTATTTCGTTTCCAGATTCCTTTTTGGTTCAATACTTACGCTTCCATTCTTCATTTTCATTCTTTCACCTTTCTCAAACAAAACATTTGTAACTCAAAATTATACACTTATTTCGTATTTTAGAAAAAATATATATCACCAGTTGTCGTCTACTCAGCACCAGTGGTCATTTAAGTATGTAACAGGTGTCGGACACGTATCAAAAGGAAGAGAGAGAAAATGTACTTTTACATTCAGAAATACTGCGTAATTATCACTTAGACACATTCATATAAACAAAGACTATAATTATACAGTATTACTGCTTCCAAAGCAGAAGGGCGTAAGTTATACCTACTAAATGTTACAAGAGAAGTGTTTGAAAGCGAAAGATTTTGGAAAATTGAAGTTATTTATAACTTTGTTACTATTTGAATTTTACTGACAATTTTTTGCATCGTTGTTGATGAAACGCAGATGTTTCGTTTTACCATAGACCTCATAATAGACAGACTTAGCACGCTTCCTCAATTCTGGCTGCACTAAAACTAATGGATTTTTGTTCAGAGCACGTGATTTATAATCCATCCGCTAGGTACCTTTGCCATAGACCTCATAGTAGAATATGACGTCTATGGCAGAGCTACCAAGCGGATGGATTCAAAATCACGTGCTCTAACCAAAAATCCATTAGTGTTAGTGCAGCCAGAATTGGGGAAGCGTGCTAAGTATATCTATTATGAGGTCTATGGTTTTACAAATGTTTCATTTGTCCCCTATTTGTCTATTGGCACAAAATTCAAAATAATACACTTACGCCTTTCTGCGTTGAACGCGACGATATCTATCCATTTTAAAACTTTGGTAAACTTTATTTTTATATGGGCCAGTCTAGTAACTTTGGACTTCGGCCCGTCACGATTCGCCTTTAGCTGTTAAAATCCACACCCATGTCCCTGCTGATGGCCTAACGCCGCAGACCGCTCGGCCACCCGGTCAGCCTATAAATTTTAAATTAAACTACATCTAAGCATAACGTGTCATTAAAAAGATTGTTAGAATATCAGGAAGAAAATAAACATAAATTTAACATAACAAATTTATATAAGAGGTACCAGGTTAAACGTCCCTGAAATTGTCACTCCCAACTTTTTTTAAATTAAGCTCGAAAATAATTTGCCGGAACTGATATTGTTTCGGACACGTTGCTTATCGGGCATTCCATTGTAACGGAAGGGACAATCACACACCATTTATAAATAAAAGAGCTAATTTTACTTTATGGTATAAATTTGTTATTATCAAATCGTAAATAGATGCAAGGCTTTGAATCCAATAAAGATTAACATACAGATACAAACAACAGTGAATTATTAAATACAAACATTTAGCGTGCTTGTAACGGACGGGACATAATTTGGCACACTATTCTTAGTGACTACGATTACAGGGAAATTTCTGCGAATTGTCATGGAGAGCACTAATTTTACTGTTTACCATATTATTCATGTATATTACTACCCACAAGCTGTAAACATTGAAGTGAAAACTTTACCGATTAGATTAATTAAAGTTCCTTTATTCGCAACAGTGAGTCATAACCGACGGGACGTAACGGACAGAATACATCGTACACATTAGTTTAGAATAACTAAAATCATAATAATCGGTGTTAAATTGATATTTATGTTAATAGTTCTTGGTTTTAAGACCCCCAGGAAGTAAAAGTTAATACAAGAAAGATTCCTAAATACCGTAATGCACTTAACATTTGGAATACATTTGAAATTAAACTATTTCATTGGACGTCAAATTATATCTCTGCTCTACAATAGTTATTTTAGATTCGAAAGGTGTTGCGAAACATTTTTTTCACATTAACATAAGAAATGTGACTTTCTCGTCTTTCAGAATAAGATATTTTGAATAACAAATAAGAAAAGAAAACAATATTTTGTAAAGTTGACGAATTCATAGGAGCTGTTGTTTTATGAATATCACTTTCACCCCATCATCTTCATTCAAACTCTATTTGACATACTCCTTCAAATTAAATGTTTTGTGTTAATTCCGGCCCTCCTCCAAACAAATTAAAAATTATTATATAGTCTTTCTGTTATATCATTTACAATATTCTGCACTGTCCTGCATTGGGTACCTTCATCTTCATCAGAATAAACACCAGTGTAGCATAGCTGCAACTAGGATTTTATTTCTCGAGGGGCCCAAATCAGTAGTAAGGAATCTCATATATGCACCAAAATAAGTGAATTATAAATCAAAGGTGCCTAGTAGAAGTAGTGACATTTCGTTAGAAAATTGCGGGTTGCACACGTAATTGGTTGTTGAGTGAGTTGTTTGGCCTTTGGGATGTGTTGAGGTGACCTAAGACGTGTTTGTATAACATTACGGGTGAATTTTGGCGGAAAAAAAGGATGACGTAATCGAAGATGGCGCCTGGAAATTTCCATTACGTGAAAGCACAGGAAAGGATGGTGAGTTGGCAAGATGAGGTGGTTTCCTAACTCTGTTTGTACTAGATCGTGGCTGAATTAGTGATGACGTAATCCAAGATAACGCCTGGAAATTTTTATCACACGAGCTTTGAGATGAGTTGGAATAATGTTTGTACAAGATCGTCGGTGAATTTTGCCGGGCGAGAAAATTGATGACGTAATCTAGTCTGTGATATCGTTAGAAAATTTAGGGTTGTTCGTGGTCGTGGCGACGTCATCCAAGATTGGGGAAAAAGACCGTTTAGAAATCCCCATTATGTGAACATTAAAACAGTGGGGTGTTAAGCAAGATG
This sequence comes from Lepisma saccharinum, assembly GCA_022664845.1. Taxonomy (NCBI): domain Eukaryota; kingdom Metazoa; phylum Arthropoda; class Insecta; order Zygentoma; family Lepismatidae; genus Lepisma; species Lepisma saccharinum. Next base: position 13,462 of record JAGDQP010039914.1, on the reverse strand, counting down.
TTTGTTTGAGCTGACCTCAATTTTGGGGGTTAAATATCTATATATTGTACTATCTTGGTAGGTAAAGTATTGCAAAAACGATGGCGCTAGTGTAGCCTTAGTCACTTGTGTAACGAGTCATTCCTCTATGAGATGAGCAAAGCATTGTGCAAGACCATTGACTTGTGTACAAGTGATGATAGGCGAACATTGAGAGGAAAGCAAGTTAGGAGTTGATTCAAAATATTCCATTAACAGATAGGAAAAATGACAAACGAATTAACAGGAGTGAAGAAAGAAACAAGTGAATGTGGACATCCCTTAGACGAATAAGAATAATCAGAAGTGAATAAAGGATCAAATGAAAATGGACTTCGCTTACACGAATAAGAATAACCAGAAATGAACAAACAAACAAATGAAACCAAAGAAATCAATGGTACATACATCATTATAAAGACTGGAAAATAAAGAAAGAGGGGGCTAATAGTTCAGAGGTGATAATTCATTTTGTTTTATAGTAAAGGCTCTGATAAGAGCATGACACCTTTAAAAAAAGTGCCTGCTTATTTTGATTGGCCGGCGTGACCAATACGCGTTTATTATCCAGCTCGAGCTTGCTGGAGGCCATTTAAATCAGTGAATTTTTTTTCTAACCTAAGTGAAGCCTAGGCTAGCCTCTCTTTAAGGGCTACACCCTCTATGTGAAAAGAGGTGATAAAGGGTAGATGAGGGTCTGTGAAAAGGTGGAAGTGCTAAGGGAATTTTAGTGATCTATTATTTTATTCTTTATTTTCTTCAATCTAGGATATTATGGATTTTCCTCATAATCATTATGTTTGGTAATAGGATCTTAATCTAAATGATTATGATAATGAGAAATGGTAGTGAGGTGCACTTGACAGGACAACACTTTGGCAACACTGAGGACGAGTGATTGATAATCTTCATGATGTGGACAGATGGGCTCTTGCGTTCTAAATGATTACTGTGCAGGATATGAGGGTGCTAAATATAGTGGTATGTTCGGTGAACGAAGTTCATCGGTGAGTTCTTCTGCGGGGTGATTCGGTGGTACTGTGAAGTGAAAAAGTGCGAATAGCAGTGATATAATAGTAGGGACATGTTTTTCAGGTGTGTTTTTTTTATCGTTGATGATGTGTAATGATTTCATGTAAAAGAGGATGATTTGTGTCTAAACGTTTGAGAATATATTTTGTGCGAAGTGTTTCGAGGTTGAGAGTGAGGTGTGGGAATGTAAGTCGGTTGTAAAGTTCATGAGTTGGACTGGGGAGTTTGATTCTGTAAGCTAGTCGGAGAGCGTGTCTTTCCATTACTTGTAGTTTATGATATATGCGTTCGTCTGCGAAGATCCAAGCTGTATATGCATAGGTTAGAATAGGGCGGAGGAAAGCTTTGTACGTGGTTATGATGGTGGAAGCTTTGAGGCCCCAGGTAGTTCCAGTAAAGTATTTTAAAAGGTTGAGTCTATTGGTGGTATTAGAAACTACTTTTTGAAGATAAGGTCACCAACTTAGGTGTTGGTCGAGGATAACACCGAGATAAGTGACTTGTTTGGAAGGGAGAATCGGTTGTTGATTGACTGTTAGGTCAAGTTTAGATGGGTTCCGGTGTACACGAGAGCCATGTTTAGGAGGTAGGAATACTATGGCTTGTGTCTTGGTTGAGTTGATTGTGAGTCCCCACTTGCTACACAAACTACTGAAAGTGCGGATGGCAGTGTTCATGGTGGTGTTAATGTGGTGAATTGTGTAGCTGAGGGCTAGGAAGGCGGTGTCGTCGGCGTATTGGAATATATGAATATTCTGAGGAAGTGGAGGAAGGTCTGCCACGAAAAGGAGGTACAGGAGTGGGGACAGTGCAGAACCTTGTGGGACACCACAAGGTAGAAAAACTGGGTGGGATAAACTGGAATTTATGTTGATGTAAGTGATACGGTTAGTTAAGAAGTGGAAAATGAATTGTAAGTAGGTGATGGGGAGATGGAAGGAACGGAGCTTGTGCAGGAGGGCGATATGCCATACTTTATCGAAAGCTTTTTCTAGGTCGAAAAGGACGAGGCAAGAAGGTTTGGAGGTGTTGTAATGGTTCACTATGGTGTTGGTGAGGCGAAGAAGCTGATCATTGATACTAAAGGAAGGACGGAATCCGGCTTGGTAGAGAGGGAGTAGGTGGTGGTGTTCCAAGTGTGCGTGGAGTCTAGTAACCACGATCTTTTATAGGATTTTGCTAAAGGTGGAGGAGATTTGGATTGGTCAGTAGGAGGATACTTCGTTCGCAGCTTTTTGTGGTTTGAGGAAATAAGGGTTTGGGAAGTTTTCCAGTGTAGTGGCATGAAGCCGGTGCGGAGTATGAAGGTGTAGATGGTTGCAAGAATTTGTATGAGCTGTATTGGTGCTTCCTTGAAGTCTCTGTGTGTCACTTTGTCTGGTGCAGTTTGTTTTTTGTGTGCAAGTGTGGTAGTGATTTCTTCTGGTGTTATTGGTGCAGTAAGTAGGTGATCGGGGAGAGGGTGTACGAGGCTAGGTTGTAGGTGAGGAGCGGTTAGGTTGAGGCGTTCAGCTGGGTGCCTGTAGAAAGGATTTATGGGTGGGACAGGGGTGAAGGTGGTTTGTAAATAGTCAGCGAAGAGATCGGATTTGTCTTTGTCAGTATGTATTGCTTGGTCACCTTGTAGGAGTGGGTATGTGGTTTTCGAGTATTTTCCTGTCAGTGCGTTAAATCGTTTCCAGTACTTTTTAGGGTGGGTAGTGTCGGCTAGTTTTGAACATGTTTTAATCCGTTGTCTGAGTTTGTAGGCCTTTACATAGTTATGAGTACGTTGGTATTGTCGGTGTAGTCGGGGTTGCGTGTGTGTTGATAATCCCTGTAAAATTGCCTTGAGTGAGTGATAAGAGGAAGGTATTGGGAGGAAGGTTGGGCCTGTAGGGGTGTGTAGTGGAAGTGGAAATGTTTTTGTTTGATGCTTGACGGATGATAGTGGTTATATGTTCGAGTTGGACGTACATTTCATCTTCAGTAGAGGGGGGTATGATATTGGTTAGGTTCGATTTGATCTCTTCTCTGTAGGCGTTCCAGTTTGCAAGGTCGAATCTGAGGGTTTTTCTCGGAGCGACACGGATGTTTGGTGTTCGTGGTGTGAGGTTTATTGTAAGCTTTACTGGAATGTGATCACTGCCAAATGGGTCTAATGTATCAATTTGGCACTGGTTGCACAGGTTGGATGAGGTAATAACGATATCTGGAGTTGTATTTTATATAGGTCTAGTGTGTTTGGGAATCTGAAGCATTGTGCCTATAGTTTGCTAAGTGATGAAGTTCCGAAAGTCATTTTTGCTCTATCTGATCGACTGTGTATATTAATGTCAGCCATTATGATATAGAAGCGGAAATTATTAGAGATGTAGGTGAAGAAGTCTAGTGGAATTGGTTGTCCGGGTCTTACATAGATTGTGGTAATAGTGATGTATTTTTGTTTGTAATAAAGGGTTAATATAAGATGTTCTGGAAGATTTTGGATTTGAGGAGTGTATTGTCGAAAAGCGATATGAGGGGAAAAGCCTATGGCCATTGGCTCGTAGTGCTGGTAGCTTATTATCGAATCTGATGAGGGTGTAGCCTGCGGTTTTACATTGTAGTTTGAGTGTGAGATGAGTTTCATTCAGAATGAATGTATTGAAGTGCATTGAAGAGTGGTTTATGAGTGGGGAGTGACCGGATATTAAGAAATATAAAATTGAGTGTCATTATGAAATGGGCTATGATGAGGAGAATATTATATGGTTTGTTCTTGTGATCGTGCATTGATATGTGCATATGGTCCTGAATAGGTAGCATTTAGGTTGACATTGAGTGTGGTTTTGGCTGCGAGTTGAATTTGATGGAGAATATGATCACGTTGAAATCGATGGATGTTTTGGAGAGTTACGGTAATGTAGTTTAGCCTCTGTTCGACAGTGATGTATTGATGTGTGGATGTGATGGCTGAGATTTGTTGCGTTTTAGTTTCTGGAGATCGGAGTGGCACTATCAATTCTGGTTTTGATGGTTCCGGTTCAGGTCTAGCTTTGCATTTGTAGCTGCATTTGTAGTTTATCTTGGCAAGTGTTGCATGTCGGTGGCTGTTTCGGGATATAACATGATTTAGTAGCATGTGAACCGGTGCAATATCCTCATTTCGTGTCGTTAGGGCAATTCGCAGTGGGTTGTGAGTTGTATAGTTGGCATTCTTCGCATCGGAGCCCAAGAGGAGGCGATGAATGTGAAGGTTCGACTCGGCATCCCTTTTTGCAGATGTAAGCAGATCAAGAGATCATCGATAGTTTCCTGGTAAGGCGTCAAGACCAATCATGTATATTGCTTGTCCTATTTTGGCTCTGATTCTGATACATTTTTGGATGGAAAGTCCCTCTTGTTTTAGTTCAGCTTCGATTTCTTCATCTGTGTCAGCTCGGTTCCGCGAATAACAACAGAGACTGTTGGTGGCCGACGTGGTGGTGGTGGTTGCTTGAGAGGTTTCGGTCGAGTCTAGTGAGTGATGCGTGTGGTCCAAAGATTTCGAAATTGTGACGGTTTCTGATAGTGGTGGCGAAGTTCTGGTCTGTTGATTTGATGATGATGCCGTTCCTTGTAGGAATGTTTCGTTGGATAATGTTTCTCGGCTGATATTTTGTTATTTGTTGCATGAGAAGTTTTGGATTCTGATATTTGTTGTCAAAGTTTGTCAGTAGAAAAGAATGAAGCCTTGAAGATGAGTTTTGCTCCTGGTTATTGTACTCCATATGAGTAGAGTCTTCGGAATGAGAGTCACTAATCGTATGGGTGCGTTTGGCCGGTGGTGATGAAGGTGCCGAACGTAGTGACCTGGTGCTTTCTGGTGACGGATGATGCGATGTTTCCTGACTGCGGCTATGGCGTGGTGTTGTTCCTATTGTTGCGTATGTCGGTACAGGTACGTGTGGCAGATTGGGATGCTTTCCTGTCAGATGGTCATTCATGATGAGTTTACACAGTCACGTCACTAGTAATGCACGAGATGATGAGCAAACAAGATGATCTGTCTCTGTCTAACAACTGTTCTAACGTGGATCCCCAAAAGGAGGATCTGGTGACTGTCGCGGTGCGAGTGAGTTGATGATGAATAAGGTTAGGCGATCAGTCAATGTGCAATGACTGCAGAAAGCTCAAACTAACTCGCACACTCCAACACTGAGTATGCCGTCAGTCCTATTCAGACCGTACACTTACTAATCTCGCTCGTGCATTTGCAACACGAGGTCCTCGGGAGTAAGTTAACTAATCCCAGCTAGGCTACGTTAAGTTATGATCAGTGAATTTTCAGCTTTTCTTATACAATATGAAAGTATACTAAATTCATGGTGTAGTTGCTATTTGTTGTAGAAAAGATTTAATCATGTCTCTGATTAATTTATGCTTAATACAGATATAATATATTTTAATAGCATTAAAACATACAAAAATAATAATTAAAAGAATTATCTAATATTTTAAAATTGCTTACCTATGTATCACTTTTAGCTGCGCACCATCTAGCAAGCATTTTCACAAGCTTCATCGATCTTTACTATATTTTGCTTTTTAAATGAATAAAATCAAACACGATTATGTGTGGCAATCTACAGAAACATAAGACATTTAATTTGTTTTGTTATTGGAAAATACTTTTCATAAGTCTTGCTTTCATAGTGAAGAAAAAATTGGAATGTAACGTACGGTTGTAAGAAAATGACGCCTTAGACTAGCTTCCTGTGTTTCTTTTTTCTTTAGTGGAATATATAGTATTGTAGTGGGTGTGTATCACTTTTAAAGTATAAATGAATGATGTTAGAAAGAATTTATAGAAAATGGGAGGGTACAGTCAATTTATTTCTGTTCATTTATATAATTTAATTCACTTTTGTGTAACAAGAAAATTCTTTACTGTACGGAAAACATCTTGCTCTTTATTATAGGAAATGATAGTAAACACAGGAGAAGTAAGTAAGTTAAGTTCGCTGGTATGAAGGCAACTTAGGTTTTTCTTTTAAGAGCATATTGAAGGGATAAGGAGAATTATGACAGAGTTGATGAATAAAAAATATTCATACGTTGGCTTCATGCTTGAAATATGGGAACAAGGATTGAGCACAGAGATAGGACATTTTGATGGACTCACAATATATTTTAAGAACATTCATACATTAAAAAAGGAAGAATAAAAACATTCTTTTATATTATTTAAATTCTTGCTGTGTATAATGTATAAACATGACTGACATCTAGTGAGGTCTTCTGAACTTTATAGAAGTTCATTGTGATTTCTTCATATAAGAATAAGGACTGATTTTCATGAAAGCTTGTCTTGCCTATAGTTTTAGTCAATAGCCAACTGAAATACGTCTTAATAAGATTAATGATAGATTTTCATGAAAGCTTGCCTTACTTGCTTTGTTTGCGATTTCAGAGAATAGACAATTATCTTTGTTGCTTGCTTTGCTCTCGATTTGAGTGAATAGGCAATTGAAACAGGTGTTACACTTTGAGATAATGTTAACAGCACTTTCACATATGCCCACCCCTAATCGGGGGATGTGACCCCTTTATAGCTAATGCCCCCACCTGCGTTTGAACTCAGCGTCTTCCCTTACAGCTTATTTATATGCTGCAAGATAAGTTGAATGGAATTTAAGTTTTAAGAGCTTAGAGCAGTGAAGATAACATGTGTACATTTTGAATAAGTTAAGAGAGGGGAAAACTGATTGGTATTGCTAATAACAGATGGTTGAAGTTTCATGCAGTAGATTTATTATATGTTTTAAGAATTGAAACAAGTGACATATTTTAAAGACTCTTTTTCAAACCTACATGATTGTGTTGGTTGTGTTGCTTGCGACTTGGGTAAATAGCCAATAGAAACACGTGTTACACTTTCAGATAACGTTACCACCACTTTCGCGTATGCTTACACCCTAATGCCCCCCTTGCATCTAATGTCTTTCCCATTTTTTTGTAATAAAGAACTTAATAAATCTCTCACTACCATCTACCGAGCACATTCTGCGCTGTATTATCACAGCAAGTTCCTTGAGAGTGAGGGTGAATTACTATAGAAAGTCCACTATAATGTGAAGTTAACGTCAGTTAATTTATGAAAACTTGCATGGTTTGCTTGCCTTGCTCTCGATATGAGTTAATAATCAATTGAATCACGTGTTACACTTAACGAAAGCACATCTTATCCCATGCAGCACCATTTTGATCGCACAGGCTTGAAAACGAAGTGAATCTAACAATACAATCAATTCGGTCAAGTTCAACTGGGCGCTGAAGTTTAGCCAAGTCGACGGAATAAAAACTCATCTTTCAATTAACTAGTTAGCCATTGATTACCGTCCGAATGATTTTAATGAAAGCTTCCCTTGTTTGCTTAGCTTGCGATTTGAGAGAATAGCCAATTGAAGCACATCTTACACTTAACGAAATCACACAATCTCAGATGTACGAGCATTTTCATGGTACAGGGTTGGAAACGAAGTGCATCTAACAGTATAACCGATTCGGTCAACTTCGAGTGGGCCTCAAGTTTAGCCAGGCTGGCGGAATAAAACACTTGTTTCAATTAAGATTTTAGAGAATGATTTTCGCGAAAGCTTGCATTGCATTGTCTTGTTCTCGATTTGACTTAACATGGTTAATGTGGCAGTAGCTTTTATTCAATTTTCTTTGTGCAAGAAATGAAGTGGTTTAAACTTTGGTAAAATTTGATTAGCTTCACTAGTTTGCAGCTTCACTAAAAATTCACTAGATGGCAGGATAAAAAATTGAGAGAGGAGTAAGTGTTATAACTAAAGCAATACTTTACTTATAAACTTCGAAATATTACATAATAGAGATCTAAGAAGTTTATTTACTTTGACTTGATAACTATAATTATTGTACTTATTTCTAATAGATAGAGAGGTAAGTACTAACCCATGCAAATCATCTAGTTAACTGAACTTTCATAATGTATTGAGGTCCAGTCCTTCTTTGAAGGAGAGGCAATCAATCCTTTCTTTCTTTATTATTTCAATGTATCAACTATTTTTGAGAATCAGTGAGGGTTATATGGATTCTTTTACTGAGCTAGTGTTTAGATACTTCCCTCACTCAAGAGTTGATAGCAGTTACTATTGTAAGTTGAATTGAATTTAATTGAATTTTTAAAACCTTAGTGTAGAGAAGTTAACATGTATACATTTTGAACAAGTGAGAGAGAGAGAGCCAAAAAATTCTTGGTAATAGCAGGTGCTTGAAAGAAACAAACAACAAAGAACGAGATAAATTTGCCATTTTCTTCTTTTATGAAAAGAGAAAAACAAGTGAGTGAAAAAAGTTTATAAATAGTAGCGTATCGAAATCATCTTGTTAACTGAAATTTCATAATGTAATGAGCTCCAGTCGTTACGAATCGTTAAGTGAAGAATCTATTTGATTTCTAAATTTTTCATACGCTAAATGAATTTTGATTGCGGAATAGAAATTTTTAACCCTAACAAAAGCATTACGCAGTCCGCAAGCAAGTAAGAAACAAAGCGTGACACAGTGCAAAATTAAACAAGCAAAAAAGGGTAGCTATTGTTTTATTTTATAAGACAATAGAAAAAATATTGCTGAAGCTCTACTTAGAGCAGTAGTTGATTGCTTGTAGTAGCCAAATGTGAATTATAATGTTACACTGTAGATCATTGATTCCATTTAATGTACTTTATTTCTTGAACGAGGAAGAAATAAAATCATTAATTATTTCACTATACATTCTAGTAACTTCTATCGTACGTGGCGATAAATGTACTTTAAATGTTGTTATTTATATAATTTCGGCTGCGTTCCTTGTTCTAAATTTCTCATAAACTAAAGGAATTTTCATGGGGGAATGGTAAATTCTGTATTCCTAACAAAAACATTGCGCAGTCCACAAGAAACAAAGCCTGTTACGGTACAAAATTAAGCACAAAGGCTCCCTTTTGTTTCATTTTATAAAGCAATAGAAAAAATATTGTTAAAAGTGTAGATAGAGCTTTCCATGTACACGCGAATCTAATTTCTTTGGCTTCAGCTGCCTCATAATAGTGGATGTTTGGTTATTATTTTAATACATTAATGTTCGTCTTTAAGAAATGGTAAAATATCTCCTTGGTCTTTTAGCCGTGTTCTGTCCGGGCGCGGTAACACTGCGGCAAACCAGTCGAACGGTGCGAAGAAGTTTCAGTTAGGTCAGTTGAGACTTCTTCGAGTGCAGTGAAACGTCTTGTACCGTGGCGATGGCAACCCCATGGGAATTATCGGCGTTTGGCCGCTGGATGATAGCTATAGTTGGTGCTAGACGAATGGGGCATGAGATTTCGAAAGTCGTCCTTACATTGAGCTTTACTCGCTCCATAGTGTAAAAGTGGATCGTGGGTACCACATTGGAGGCATTACCACCCATCAGGGACAACGCAGTGACCGCCCACGAGTGTTGAATGACCGCGACCGGCGACGGCTTGGGCAGACTCATCCGTATATATAGACAAGCCACAGTGCGTAATCTGACAACAAGAATCAATGCAGGGCGTCCCAGGAACGTGCCTCAGAGGTTAGTACATAACAATTTGGTCTCCATGGAGTATTACAGTCGAAGACGTGGGCTAGGGCTCGGCAACACGTGGATTTGGCCTTAGAGGACTGGTAGCGTGCAGGGTGGTTAGATGAGTCAAGTTTCCAATTGGTACGTGGATGGTAAGGTCCGGGTGTGGCGCAGGCCCCAAGAGAACTTGGACCCAAATTGTCAACAAGGCACTGTGCAAGCTGGTAGTGGCTCCGTCATGGCGTGTTTACCTGGCATGGTTTGGGTTCTTTTTTCCGCTTGAACCAGACATTGACCAGTCAGTTGTATGTTCAGCTGCTTGGTGACAATCTCCAGCCCTTTATGGACTTCCTGCCCCCTGCCAAACAATGGGATTTTCCAGGATGACAATGCATCATGCCACCGTTCCGCAATGGTGCGCGACTGGTTTTATGAACATTCTGGCAACTTTCAACACATGATTTGCTTCCCTAGATCGCCGGACATGAACCCTATCAAGCACATGAGGGATATCTTCGACCGACTATTCGTGTCCAGAATACTCCACCTGTAACAACCACCGAATTGTGGACGGTGATCGAGACTGCATGGCAGCACATCCCTCCAACGGACTACCAGCGACTTCTCGTGTCCCTGCCATGTCGTGTGATTGCACTTCGCCGTGCTCGAGGGGGATCAACAAGTTATTAGGTAGATATACCATGACTTTGGCACTTCAGTGTAGATTTGCATTGGCCACAGATAGAGTTTCAATATCTGAACCTACCTTCTAGAGTATTTTTTTACCACATCTAAATCTGTTTCTTTACATTAAAAACACCAGCTCCATGTTTGTAGTATAGGATGTGATATACTTCACACTTGGAGTTGTAGCCTTTTAAAACAGACGTTTGCACCTTCCACCGTTTATGCTGAGATACAATTTATTTTTCTGTAGTGTGTACGAGGTTTCTTGAATTCATCGCCTTATTATTAGTAGGAATAAGAAGTCAGAGATAGTGATAGAGTAATGTTTGTTGTTTCTAGTTTTACAAAGGGTGAGTTTGTCCTAATTTTCCATTACATGTATCTAAGATGGTTATACTTAGTTCCTTATGTGTTTTTAATGATGTCGGTGTTTCTGTGCCCAATAACGTAGAGCTCATGGTCCCTATTACGGACTAAAAAACATATTTGAAAGATCGCAGGATCTAGGTGTTAGAAAGAAACACAGTCACACGAACCATAAGATAACAGATCTGAATAAGAAATCAGATTACCGAGAGACCGGGACAGACTAAAGGCAGGGGAACTTCCCAAAACGTGTAACCAACCGAATAGACAAGAGGGAAATGGAGAAGGGGGAGGCTTAATAGCAACCGAACAAACTACAGGTCAAGTAGCAAAGAGCCAGGGCAGAACACGCCTAGTTCACCACTGATACAAATTGTTATTTTATCACGACAGACATTATATTATTATAATAGTAAGCAAACATTCACTTACAAGACGGCTGAAGCCAAAGAAATCGCGATTCACGTATACACGGAAACTGGAAAAAGAGATTGATGCGTAACAGAAAGGGAAAACATTGGACTCCGACAAAAAACTGAACACACACATATAGGTCCGTGACTACACACATGAACTTAAAACTTTAAATTGGATCTATTTAGTTCATAGACGTGTCTGATAAGTTAAAAGAATGTGTTAACTTTGTGTTTTGATTGATTTTGAATGCTATTAATTCTTCTTCCTGCTTTATTTTTGTACATACTTACTCATTCTATTCAAATAGTCTTCCATGATTTGAACTACTATGTTTCTGTATTATTAAATCATCTTCTATTCGGATTATTTATGTTATGTTACCTGTATATGAAGTTTCCTCATACTTTTTTTTTCTGTTTCTTGTCAATAAATCTTGTTTGTTTATACAGTAAAACCTCGATAAGTTGAATCTGAAGGGGAAGAGACAAAATTCTAGTTATCGAATGTTTCGACTTAGCGAGGTTCGAGTTTATCTCGAGGTATAATACAGAACTTCGAGATATAGAGGGCCGGAATTAACTGACACTTCTCTTCTATAGTAAGTATCCTGCATTCTCGCTTTGTCATCTTATGAAATATTTAAATGTATGCCCACCAGGATAGTTGTGTGGTCTGCGCCGTTAGGGCAGAATCTCCCAAGGTCGCGAGTTCCAATCTTGCCTGGAGCACGGATGTTTGTGGTTTTTAACAAGCATATACTTACGTAATAGGGATGATCTGAAGTATATAAAGTTACTAATCTGGCCCATATAGAGTAAAATTTTACTTCGTGCTGATCACGATACAAGAAACATTCGGACAGTACTGGTTGTGGCAGAAGAAGCTGACGCCTCATGCCCGTTCTAATCGATGGACAGTGTTCTACAAAAATTGACAATGCGATGACGATTGTCGTTAACGAAATGGCTCGGTGGTTTTAATTACTAAACTTGGGCTTACAAAAGTTTTTCCGACTAAAAATTCGACTTGGAGGTATTTATACTGTAACTCCGACTTGCGGGGAGTTTTCTGGGAAACGGTTTGGAGGTTGAAAGGCACCCACAGAACACAACAAAAATTCTTATTATCGAGGTTTTTACTTCACAAAAGACTTACAGAGGTAAATTAGCACGTGGTGGAATAGGAGAGATGAAGGGGAATGATAAAAATTCGAGATATTAAGGTACTCAAGTTATCGAAGTTCGACTTATCGAGGTTTAACTGTGTTGTACTGATAGTTTTTAACACATTGTTGGTATTGTCTTATTTTTATAAAATTGCCTGAATAATGCACTGTAAGGTAATATTACTATCAAATGTTAACATTGACGACAAACTCAGAGAAAGAAACCTCGTTAATACTAAAATTAGTGTAAGGCATTTCTCGAAAGTTATAAAAGAAGGTGTCAATAGTGGCGCGAAAGAGGACGCCAGAATCATTGTTTGCTTGTCGTAAAAAGTACCCATTCTGTCGGTCGTGTAAATAAGGAACCCTTCCTGTTGATTGTAGAGATCTGCTTTTGAATAATTTACAATAAATTATTTATATAAGTATGGTTGCATTCCGATTTTCATGAAAAAAAAAATCATTAAAATATCTATAGTATATCTTATAGGCAGATAAGACTTGCTTTTATGTATAGTATAGGTATAAGGTATACTTCGATCTTTAGTCAATAAAAGGTAGGTAAAACTAATGTATTCATAGATACTTAGTTGTTTTTGAATGCCTCATAATACTGCTTAATAATACATCTAATGAACTGCAGTTAGAAATACTTCATTTTATAATGTCGCAACATATGAGAGTTTTCATGACGTTACATGAGATACATTTTGTTAAGTTTTCAAGAAAGACAGATTAAATAATTACCTTAATACAGTATTGATATTTTAATTTTATTCTAAAATTGGTAGCATTTTCTCATTGAAACTTCCTGAGTTTGAAAACATAAAGTACATCACTGGAAGATACTTCGGTCTAAGTGTTATGCAAATAGTTTATCCCAGGCGTTGCGTGCATAGAATTTAAAATCTGTCCGGGAATCCGGAAATGAAAAGTTGGTAACCCTAACCACATTAAATTTAAATAAACCTCCTTTTCGCAACAAGGTGCCGCAAGCCCTAATTTACTTTTTGTGTCTACCTACTTTCTTTTATTAAAGCAACCAACAGTGTGCGAATTAACAGGGGGATACCGGGATTCCCCCCTGACAAATTAATTTTCGTCCCTGCCAGGGATAAATTTCTCCCTCCCCCCAGAAGGTGTTTCGGTCAAGATTAGATAAAAAAAATCGGAACATGTTTATTTGGCAGAAGTTGAAACTATTTTCATGGAAGTAACAA
>JAGDQP010039913.1:0-17515 GCA_022664845.1 Lepisma saccharinum | reverse complement strand
ACACACACATATATATATATATATATATATATATATATATATATGCGTGTGTTTGCGTGCTGTTGCTAGCAACAAGAATAGGTGAAAAGGGGGTAGAAAAGAGAACGGGTAAAAGATGTTGTCGCCATAGCAGAAGAATCTACGAAAAGTGGGATCGAAGCAGCGAACCGAAAAATGGAACACTCAGCACTAACACAGGAGCAGATGCCTGTAGCTGAGTGCATTAGAGCGAGCGTAAATTTCAATCTCACAACCTCAGACTAAACCTCATTACGAAAGGAGGCTTTTCTCTCCTCCCTCCCTTCCTCTCGATGTACCGACACTGGCTCTGTCTGATTCCTAAGGATGAGGTAAATTATACCAACAGTCATAAAGAATATGCAATATCAGCACTTCCTTTTTATACATGTATGCGCAATAGTAGAGAGAAAGATGCATGACGCACATGCCAATGCAAAAATTCGCGAAAGGGCTCGAGGAAAGTCTTTGATAAAAAATTATGCTTAAGACAAAATATTGGTTAAGTGCGTCGAATTTTTCTATAGGTCTACACAGAATGATAGATTAATGCGTGAAAAAGAAAAAGATTGAGAATAAATCCCTGACACCAAAATAAGAAATCAAAAAGCATTAGAATATGGATTTAAATTACACTTGTTTCCTAGAAACAGTGTTTCCAACCTTCCTACAATGATAAATGAAATTAATACCTGAGGATAAATAAGAAAAATGCCTTAAAGTGAATGTAATTTTGTATCAATCTGTCAACACTGAGAGTTAAAATATGATGTCCTAGGGCTTTCAGTGTTTCCAACCTGATATGAAGTGGAATTGGAACATTTGAACTTGTTAAATATTCATAGTTTGCAACGCTGAATTCTATTCTGATGATGTTTTGTTGCACGTTTTGTATCTCCTAGTGGTGATAAAGAACACAATGCTTTTGATAAAATAAACTTTGTAAGACGTTGGTAACACTGTCACCCCGATGACATCACAATTTAACTCCTATTGATACAACTTAACTCACCAAAAGGTAAGTTTTGTTTTAATACATCGTTTTTTATTTACTATATTTTCTACTTTTAGTGATTTTAGAGCACTCTAATTTCTTCACGAATTTATGTAACACAATGTTTTGAATACTCAACTCTATCACAGGTATAGAGTTTGTATATTCAGACTGCTCGCGTACAGCGTTAGGGTAATAATATTTTTATTTTCTTATGTTTTGCACACCATTGTATAATGACTAGCCTGAACTGACTTCAAATTTACTTGAGACCTTCATTAAAATACCAACGTAAATTTGTCACCGAGAAATACAAACAAAAACACTACCAACGCTATTGTCTGAGCGAATGAGAAATACACTTATCAGGAGGACTCACCTCTGTCTCGTCGCTGGAGCAAATACTCGAAATTCTAAAAAAGAAAGAAAACAAAGATAATTAAACAAATGACCATACACACACATATATATAAATATATACATTTATCATTATGTGTGTGTGTGTGTGTGTGTAAGAGAGAGAGAGAGAGAGAGAGAGAGAGAGAGAGAGAGACTTAAAATATAGAATGTGAATTATGGTATTAGATCTTCACTAGCTGTTGGTAATTTCTTTACGTATAGAACGTCAATGTTTCCCTATATCTAGTGTGGCAAATATATTTAAGTTTATAAGAGACAAAAAATGAAATCCGGTGGCAATTATAAGCAGGTAAAGTCGCAAAAGACACAACGATATACGCGTAGTTACTTTCGGGAGACAAAATTTAGAACTGTATTATATGTACGAGCGGTAGGTCATAAGGTTGGACATAAGTACAAAGGCTTGTGGAATAATAATAATCATAATTTATAAGAAGCCTATTCCGTAAGTTGATTCTTTTATTGATTTTTATTTAGTTTTTGCAGTATATTTATGAAGATTATCGATGCGTATTTATTATAATAATTGCTTCTACAATTTGGACTACACATTATGATGCCAATCCATTTACAAAGTGCAACTCAAAGCAAGTATTGAGAAATGAGATGAAAATGGATTCAGTGCAAATTTTACAATTTTTTGCAACCCCCCAGAGTTTGGAATTAATATTAACAATCACAAGATATTTTCACGTACAAGAAGCAATGCTGGTCTGAATGCACAGCATATGAACTATTGAAGAGCTAAAATACTATTAAAGCTTCATAATAGGCCATGGATTTAACATTAATATTTAATTAACCGAATGGGTAGTGTCCGCATCATCGATGCACCAAGATTCTTCGTTCGATCGCTCAAGGCTTTTTATCGATCACCGAAGACCTAATTGATCCATCAAGATTTCTCATTGATCACTAAGGATCGCAAAATTCCTGGTTAGAAAGCACTGTTCTATAGCATATTTATTTTCTAAAGGGGATGATGAGCTACAAATCTTCAGAAACATTGTCAAGAAATCAAATGATCAATAAAATCAAAATCTAAGTTGCCATTTTCGGAATATTACTAGAACATTCTAGAAATATCCGGAAACAACAGACATCTTATACATTCCAGCAATATATCAAGGAATATCCTCAGAACATGCATTAATCATGGATAGTCATATATTGGTGGAATGTTCAGCACATACACCAGAAATATCGTTTGATATGCTATGGATTGTCTTCTGTCTTCAGGGATATTCGTGAAATATGAGTAGAATATACCTGTGCTGTATGGAAACATTTATATGTTGTATAGTAATTATTGTTATTTCATAAGATACATCTTGTAAATAAGATGGAAGGAACGTTTGTTAATATTCAGGTGTCAAAACAAAGCGTGGCCTGGGAATGCAGTATGAAGCGATGCGATGCAATAGAAACCAATAACATGTAGACATAAGAAAATTTTGATTTCTATTTCTCAGTGTGAGTTGGTCACATGCGTTAAATTAAGCACTTGATTAAATAAGTTTTTGTGCCATTTCAATTAGACCTGCATGCTCTGTTTATTTTCGTGACACAAAAAAGGTTTCAATCTTCCACCTTCCTCCTCTCTCTCCCTTTCGCTCTCTCTCTCTATTGATTTTCCTATCTATTTATATTCTTATAGCAAAAACAGAAAACTAATTCTATTAATGAAATCAGATGGGAAGTTAACCATAACCTTTTATAAGGCGATCCGAGTTCAAATACAGGACCGGAAACTTTTCTTCAGTGCTCCAATGCTGGTGCTCTAAGATGAACCCAGCTTCATATCAAATTAAGTACCAGAGTGTTATTGGTGCGTCTGGGCACCTTCGGAGATAAAGGTAATCGAGCGTGGGATAGATCATCCCACATCATTTCGCGCCATTGGCCGATAATATGTAGAGCGCTATCTCCATGTGCCCCATGCGCCGTTTGAACAGCATATGCATCGCACTGAAGATACCATTATCATTATAAATTTTATAAGTTCAATACTTTCAGTGCATCAGTCAATTTAAAAACCTAATTTCTAGAATTGCTCTAAATCTTCCAAACTTGGAAAGAATAATTTAATTTGTAATTTACGTTTATTGCCAAAAGAGGCAACTATGACCTAACCTGGTCATGTGTCTGGGAGGTGACATCCTCCAGCGACTTTTCCAGGGACAGGACTGCAAAAGTAAATGCCAGGGTTTTATCTAAGTACATTTCATTATTAGTCTAATAAAACTGACCGGAGAATAAGTCAGAATGAGAACTCGAACCTTCGTGTCTTTCCCAGTGGCGATATGAAACCCGACACCGTAGCTAGTAAATCACGTAAAGTATTGGATCACTTTAAAAGAAGAAGTCCAATCTTTTTATGAGATGTACAAGCAGCTCCCTGTACTAAGATAGAGGCCAGAGTCTTAGGTGAGGTGTTATACCATCATACGTGTGGTGAAATTGTTGGAAAATCTCACTAAGCAAATTCAGGACGTATGTGCCTGTCTAGTGTCGATCCAAGATCCGTGGATGCAAATGATAGACCACTTGACTAGGTAAGTACTCATTACTTTTAATTTCAATTTTTGAGGTAAAATGAATATATGTATGATCTTTCGGTATCTCTGGCTCACGTCTCTTTATTTCTTAGTAAACTACTTCAAAACTATAGAAGCAAAGGACGAGAAAATAAGCTTTTAAAATAGCAATACTAGTTAGAATTTGTAGAGAAAAATAAAAACTGAATTGTTTGTTTTAACATCAATTCTGAGCATATTGCAAAGAATAACATATTAACTGGAATCTAGTATCCTGAACAAAATTCAACTAGAATGCAAGTTGCAGAAATAAATAAACTGAGACATATGCTGGATCTATGACATGTATCGAATTCATAACAGTTGAATCTCCATTTTAAATAATTATATTTGAAACATGACGAAATTTTACAACTACTAAGCAGATTCAAAAAAAATGAATACATATTTTTGTTGCTGCATAGAAAGTAATCTATACTCAGTATGAGTGACGAGGATGTGGTTGTGATGTAATCTACAAAGTTTTATTTCACATATTTCACTCGTAAAATGTATTATTTTATTCCTACCATTGAAATATATTTCTTTAGAAAGAACATAATTTACACAACAAAATACGTAGTTTTCAAAGTTCTTGTGGTTTGGGATCATATTTTCCGATTAATACCCAACAAGGGGGGAAAATGTCATCACTGTCATTTGTCAACAAATATTTCGTTCTTTGTGCATGATTAGGTTTGACAAAATTGACGCGTCGTCAACTGCGAGTACTGATAAATGGTTGTTTAGAAATAATGTGGAGATTCTGCATGCAATTCTAACAGTACGTTAGCTATAGGAAAAAGCTGGAAACTCCCATACAATTTTTGATTGCACCATAGCAAAAAGCTGGAAATTTCCACATAATACTAGATAATGAACCATGCGAGAGAACTGCAAACTTGCACGTAACTCTGGGCTGCGGTGACTAAATGGTATAGTGGTCAGTAGTCTTAATCGCGCAATCCTTTGGATTTTCTTAGGGCGGCTACATATGCGCGCGACCGTTGAGTGCGTTGCATGTGTCAACCGATTTTCTTAGACTCGGCTTTCATATAAGGGTTTACCACCTACGTTGAATGAGATTTTTATGTAATGAGCGACGATAATATGTTAACAATTAGTGACGTACATGGTACTCACTTTTTGTCCATATAGTGTATATTATGTGCAATGTTCAATGATAGCAATACGATAAACAATGAATGTTCAAGATTGTACCAACTTTTTGCTCATACAGTGCATATATTAGGTTCTTTGCCTTATTTGTTTATTGTTTTTATTATTTTATTTAACAATTACCTCTATGATGATATTTGCTGTATGATTGATGTAAGCCTCCTTACATAATAATTCATTGGACTTATATTTGATAATATTCTTTAATCGTATTACACTAGATTGGATTCGATAGATGTGGGTGGGACGCAGCTATCAACCATTGCGTTGGAAAACCTCGCTTAGGGTGGCTGGTATCAAGACTCGAACATGCGTGCCTCAAGTGTTGGTCCGAAGACCAGAACGCTAACACATGGACCACGATGAATCTGTATATCCCGCCTGGGAACTGGGTACTTGAACAAAATAGCTTACATTTGAAACGGTCAGCTTTCTTCCACTTTCCCCCTTATTCTTCTAAATTTCAAACAAAAAACTGTTAACATGAACCAAAAAAGATAAATAATAGACCAATTAAATACTAGAGGTTCTCCAAAAAGTGCTAATCATAAATTTCAAAAAGCCATAAATGTCAAAATTCGAACTGTAACTTGTGCATCAATGTCAAAATTCAAACAAAATATCGTCAGTCAAGGTCAAAATTCGAACTCAAAACAATAAATTAGATCCCCTCCTTCACAGAAAATTCGAAATTTGAAGCCACTTGCACGAATTTGAAACTTCCCCCACACTCCTCGACTATGAACCAGTCAAGGTCAACCAGTTTTAGTTCGACTCTGAAGTCAAGGTCAACTAGTTTCAGTTCGAGAGAAAGACAGCTTGGAAAAAAGTTGGAAAAGCAAAATAATCGAACCACGCTATAAATCAGTTCGTATTCTCGGATGTTAAAGAACAGGAGAAAGGGAGGGGGAAAGAGAGACAAGTTTTCGAATTTTAGCCTATTTGAAAGTCTTGTGGAGAAGAAAAAAGAAACAAATATGGAGATGAAACGAATGCCGAGAGAAATAGTCTCAAACATTGTTGTTTTCCTTTTCACTTTATTACGAAATTAAAGAACCACGTACTCTGATAATGCGTGTATATTATATATATCTGAGTATGAGTTATTGCATAAACGCTATGTTTATACGATTGGACGTGATTTTAACCAAAAGATGTGTGTAAATTTGTTTAGATTAGTTTATTGGCTTCTTTTACATGGCGAAGTTAAGGCTGGAAGTGCCTTATCTACCACTTGACCATGTTACAATGTTTTATATAAGAACAAAATACAGAATAAGAACAACATAATAATAATAATAATAATAATAATAATAAAGAAAATAAAATTACATCTAAAATAAGTACACACACACAACGACATAAAACATTGATATACAGACAAATACCGATGTCTACAGATTTTAACATGAACTGATCGTGTACACTATACCATACTATACCATACTGTAGAAACTTATGTACTTACTAAAATTGTATTTATATATAAACAAATGAAAGCTGTCAAGTGGAGTTTGGAGGTTTAATCGATTCTTGACAATAGATATTTTTCCATCGACTTCCTGAAGCATTTCACTGTCTCTGATTCCTTAAGATAATCGGGTAGGCTGTTCCAAATGCGCATAGAGGTAACTGTGAAGTATTTGTTAAAGAAGTTAGAGTTATATTGGCGGATAGATAAGCATGTTGGTTCCTGATCTTGTATTGTGCCCATAACAGGCATTAAGAGATTGAAAATGTTGAAAGATATAATTGGGCTTTTTAGCACGCATTGTTTTAAATAATATTACTGCTGTGTGCGAAGTTCGTCGCTCGTCTAGCTTTAGAAAGGATAGCTTTCAATAGAAAGGTGTTAAATGGTTTGAATATTTCAGGTTAAAGATAAACCTTACACATGAATTCTGAATCCTCTGAAGGCGGTAAGCCAAGTCATCGCTAATGTCGGAAAGTACTACGTCACAGTAATCAACATGTGGGAAAACAAGTGTATGTGCCAAAGTGATTTTAACAGCGGTTGGAAGGATATTATTTAACCTAGCTAAAGAATGCAGTGACCAGAATGCTTTTCTGCAAACCTTATTGATATGAGCCTTCCATTCTAGGTGTCGGTCTAGTGTGGGCCCAAGGTTGTTTACCGCGCAGGAAAATGGTACGGTCGTGTTATTTACAGTAATATTGGGGATGATAGAATAGTCAGGAAGTGATGTTGATCTCTTTGAAGAAAAGATATCAGAGATTTGATATTTGATATAAGACATTGAGATATTAACGGGTTGATGCTGAGTCCATTTAGTGCTGCCCAGTCCGTAATTCAAGCAAGATCATCGTTTATACTATTAATAGCCGCTGTTAATTCACACGGATCGCATGACGTATATATCTGGAAATCGTCTGCATATACATCGTGTTTACAATATTTTAATGCATTAGGAAGGTCATTTATATATAGACAGAACAGGAGTTCGAGAACTGTCCCCTGAGGGACTCATCTTGAGAGATTACGCAAAGATGATTGTGAACCAGAAAGACTTACAAATTGCTGGTGTCCTTGAAGATAGTTTTGCGCCCATTGAATAGCATGCTCCGAGAAGTTGAAGAAAGAAGATAATTTAGATAGAAGAGTTTTATGTAAGATAGACTGAAACGCTTTAGAAAAATCCAGAAGAGTGAGAATGTTAACCTCCCTCCTATCCAAGGTCATTCGGATCTCGTCAGTTATATGTACTAAAGCGGTTAGAGTACTATGATTCTTGCGGAAACCTGATTGAAATGGCTCCAATAATAAGTATTTTGTAAAGTATCTACGAATTTGATCGCCCATAATATATTCAAGAGTTTTCGACAGACTGGTTAAAATACTTATGGGTCACAAATCGTCCTCATTTAGAATTTCTTTAGTTTTTAGAAGTGCCATAACTTGTGCTACCTTCCATGCCGTCGGAAAAGTATTTGACATTATCGAGAGATAAAACATATAACTTATTGCTAATAGAAAGGGAATGATTTTTTTAATGAAGGTAATGGGAATTTTGTCGATACCTACTGCTTTTCACTTTATTCTGTGAATAGCTGATAGAACCTCTTGCGGAGTGACACATATCAAATTTAATTTATTCCGTTCGTTCTGCTGATTCAGATGAGTTTCATTTGAGTCAAAACTCTTCGCTTGACTCGGGTAATTAATTTTATAAAAGTGATCATTAAGTTCGTCTGGCGATTATCTCTGATTTCTGTAAAAGTTTGTCTCTTCTTAATACCAAGTAACTGTAGTTTGTTCAAGAGGGATTTCGAGTTAGTGGAATCACAAATTAATTCCTGCGCAATTTCAATCTTAGTATTCACTATTTGGTGGGTACAACGGTTACTCAGACTGCGATGTGTTCAGAAACTGCGCAAAAGGTGGTTTGCGTGCTCTTATTGTCCATTTTACGCTTCCAGACCCAAGGTAAGTACTTGATATACGTATTTTAACCAGAAAATAGCCACATAATTGTATTTGTGTGATTAGTTAAGTTGAAAAGGAAAAATTTGACAACAAATATTCTCTTGAAAGGGAAGTTTTACCGGGAAAATGTAGTTGAAAGCATATTTATTCATAATGTTTATTGAGAAAAGTCATAAATGTAGTGTACAGGAACGCTTGTTGTCTTGTTTTGGGATAGGATGAAAGTATTTTGCACTTGTAATTACACTGCAAATCCTGTTTATAGCACATGCAATGGCAAACCACTTTTGGCACACCTTATACCAGAGACAGAACACCCACGTAAATAATAACTAAGATGTTTTGTTCGTTGTACTAATCAATAGTTGTATATCGGAAATAGTTTAGATCATCTATATGAAAATCTACAGCCTGGTAGTACGCTATTTGTGTACTATATGAACTCGACTTTTTGTGTTGGAAAAAAGCTACGTAGAGACAGAGTTGAGGTTTGACTTCAACGAGTTATTTAACTGCATTTCATAGAGCGGCAGGATGGTTTTTATTGCCTTAGCGTTTCCGTTGCTAAAAAT
Source organism: Lepisma saccharinum (assembly GCA_022664845.1). Classification (NCBI taxonomy): domain Eukaryota; kingdom Metazoa; phylum Arthropoda; class Insecta; order Zygentoma; family Lepismatidae; genus Lepisma; species Lepisma saccharinum. The sequence continues at coordinate 8,311 of JAGDQP010039913.1, read as the reverse complement.
ATAGGACTAGACAGGGATTGCCCATTCATTTTACTGTTAATACTATGACTTGATATCCTCCGTGCCTTGTTACCTAAGTGAATGGTGCAGTTTATCCGTCATTACCTTTTCACCGCCCCTAGTCCTTTAGGGAACTTTGGTTTAGGACAGACGCAAGTGGGCGAAAACATTAGATTCACATCAAATACAGTGACAATCTAGCACAAAACCTACAAGAGACGAATCAGGATAGAATCGAGAACCCCCCACGCAGCAGGGATCAATGAGCCAGCATGGTCTTCCAGCATTACTAGTATTATGAATTGTTTGTATTTTTAGTCGCGAGAGAGAGAGAGAGAGAAATGTCAGTTTGAAAATATACACGACCTAATAAGCGGACATAGCACTGTTTAACCAAGCGCTAGACTAACCCGTTATTTGTGTCATTAAATTGCATCCACTAGGGTGAATGTTAATTGCGCCCTGCATTGATTAGTACGCAAACATATCATAGATTCGGAACCTGGCTTGCTGTTATTTTCCAATGTTATACTGGTCTGCATACTACATAGGATACCAATTGTAGAGGGAGTGTTGGACTCAAAGTTTATAATGATCCCAATATGTTAGATCCGAACTCGCCCACTCGAAGCATGTGCAGTGCTAAGTTGCATACTTTACTGGATATCAATTGTAAAGCAATTATTGGAGTCAAAGCTACAGCTGAACTTGACCACTCAAAACTCATGTAATGATATGTTACATATCACACAGGATATTAATTGTACAAGGAGTACAGGACTTAAAGTTTATAATCAATGCAATATGTAGTAACCGAACTCGCTCACTGAAAGCACGTGCAGCACTAGGTTGGATACTCTAAAGGATATTGATTGACAAGAACTACGGAACCCAAAGTATATTACACCACCACTGTGCTAGAGTCAAAACTGCTCTCTGAAAGTCCTTACATACCACACAGGATAGCGATTGTACGAGGGTACCGGACCCAAACTTAATAATCAATGGAATGTGTTAAAGCCGAAGTCGAGCTCTGAAACTTATCTTGGTTTCATAATAGACAGTATATCAACTTCAGATACATGAAAGAGTTAAGTTTATGAGACTGCAACGCGCTCAAGGACCGCATATCACTTGCAATACACCCGTGTCATGTTGGATTGCATAACGATTAAGCTGAATGAAAGCAGTATTAAAAATAAAGGATATACGGATCTTATCGTTTCCTTAAATGAAGCTGACGTTGCTTTCATGTCATGTAGGATTGTATAACTCTAAGTATATATCCAATGCTTAAGAGGGCAAACAAACCTTAACATACGACATCAAGTAATCAGAATAATGTAATGTAATGTAATACTTTAATTTGATTGGTCAGAAAAGTAAATGAAAGCATACTCTTCGACAGCTCTAGAACCTAGTTGATGGTGAACAAGTGCAGCGAAGGCAAGCTGGCAAAGAATGCAACCTGGAACTGGTCTCCGCAACATCAGAGTGAGTGGGAGAGGTTGAAACAAGAAGTAAATGAATTCTTGGTTTTACATCCTTTTGGACAAGACCATGCTATGTATACTATACTATACTATGAATAGGAAATAGTTATCGCTACCGATGCTAGTACGCATGGGGTAGGTGCTGTTCTTATTAATTGTGTGGAAGGAAGGCTGGAAACAGTGGTACCTCAGCAACATTGTGAGCAGCCGAAAATGTTAATCCTCAGTACAAGCGGGAAGGCTTAGTTGTTATTTTAGCTCCGAAAAAGTTTTATCATTTTATTTATGATAAGAATATCACAGTTATCACTGACTCGCTACTTGTTAAGTTATTATGTGATGAAAAGTCAATTCCGTCCCCTCGATTGCATAGATGGTGCCTCATGTTTGCGTCATACTATATCACTTTTGAGTATCAAAACACGAGGAAGTGGCGGATTTTCTCTCTAGAATGCATTCATCAGAGGAGTCTACTGATGCTGAAGATTTTTCTGCATTCGTGTTAAAATGATGTGATGAAATAATTACATACTAAATAGTTAAGTCGAACACTTTAGAAATGTACCGTAGAGCTAAAGCAAGTACTTGCCTGGTGTAAAGATGGTTGGGCTAATAAACTACCTACACAGTTTGAAGGTACAGATGTGACAACTTACTATAAAGTAAGAAAGTTTCTTACATACAGGATCATTGTCTGTGGAGAGGACAAAGAATTGTCTTACCTAGAAAACTAAGAGATCAATATCTAGCAAAGTTACACAAACAGCACTGCGGCATTAAGAAAATGTCTCTTACAGCATCAGACATAGTATGGTGGCCAAATTTAGAATTAGATATCAAGGAGAAAGTGAGTAATTGCAATATTTGTCTAGCTACTTGAAACAAACCTAAAGCAAGATTTTTTTCAGGCATGGCCTCAAGCCAAGTTTCCATTTGAGATAATACATTTAGATTCCGCCGAATGGAAGGATAAACATTTATTGGTATACACGGATGTATAGACAAAGATGGTCGAAACCTGGTTGGTCAAATCTCTAACAGCCGAAGAGACCATAAAATTTCTAAATAAGTTTTTTTCTATCTACGGTTATACATCGACTGGCAATGGACCACCCTTTCAGTCAGAATGGTTTGCAAGATATTGTCGAAATAGGGGTATCAATTTGGTGCATTCCCCACCTAGCACCCTGCAAGCAATGGGGTTGCTGAAAAATCTGTCCAATCGATCAAGTCTGCACTCTCACGTAAATGGTTAGATAATGGTAGAAAAGCAGATCGTCAACGTGTACTAAAGGATCGAGGAAATAAACCAATCATTAGCTACGATGGCATCAACGACATCGGGCAGTATTCCTAAATCATTGATTTTCAGATACAAACCTAGAACTGACTACAATCTTCTGCAAATAAGGAATAGGAAATCAACAGAGATTCAATTTGACAAATTCTATAGGAAGAATAAGATAGTATGGGTTTTAAATCACAGCTCACACGGACCTAGATTTATAACGGGAACTGTGTTAAAATAAATAGGTTTCAACACATTTTTAGCAACAGTTAAAATACTGAAAGAGTTTACCATAGAGATCAATTACATTTCAGTTCGCCGCATTATATTCAAACTAGTGTGAAACGAGATATAGGTCATGACATGGATAGTCACTCTACTTCTTCTAATCCTACTGAACCTTAACAGTCTTTTGGTAATGAGCAAAAACAAGGAAGGTCAATCATAACTCCATACTGGCATAAAGATTATGTATGTTATGCTGTAGGAATGTTATTCACTTCGTTCTAAAACAGGTTAGAGAATATCTAAAAGGCATCCTACCTACAAATATGTTTTCCTATTTCACAACTATTTATCATAATACAAGCCTCAATTTTACACATATTTTAAGATAGCAACGTTATTTCTACTTTAAAAGAGATTCTAAAGTCTAAGCATTTATTTATTGTGCATCATAAAGAGCAACGATATTGTTTTCTTTATTTTATCAAATATGTATGTCTACATTTGATTCTCTTTAGTGCAAATGTTTATTTTCATTTTTGTTTACGCTGTTTCGTAGCAAAGTCAGCAATCTTAGTGATTTTATGATTCGCGTTTTGGAAGCCAATCAGATGATGGGTTGCAAAAGCGGATTGAACTGAAACTGATCTCGCTTTGACTATTATTTACTGATCGTCCAGTGAACTGTTTTAATAGTCTGGACTCATACTTACATTTAACTATAAATACTTAAGTGGATTGATAGTTACAGTGATCTGAACGTTACTATTCAGGACTGATATGTCACATTGAATTGCATTTATTTTGTTGGATTGTAAGAATATTCTAACTTTTCTTTTGTAACTCATGGATATGTAGTGGATTTTTTCAAAGCAAAGGAGAATTGCTGATACAACTTTCTTTTTCTGAAGCCCCGCAGAATTGCGATTTGCATTCTATCCTTTGTATGCTTTGATCGCTTTCCTTGGGCATGTTATCTCTTTTGCGGTTATTGTCAATTCGATTTTCAGATTGTTGTTTTTTTACGTTCATCATACTTTTCAATATGTCGGTGACATAAAGAGTTCCCTGCTGACGTCGTTTATTATATGTGTAATTCTACGTATGTGTCTCTATTCGGTTGGATAGGAGTGTTATTCAATTCTAGGTACCTACTGTCGACTTATGTATTCGAGTCTTTTCGTACATTTACTTGGACTTGGGTTATTCGAAGTACTACTATATCTGTTCGTATTTACCTATCGTTTCTATATACTTTTACTATTGTGAGGATATCATCCTGTATTCTAGACATATTCATGCCTCTTCTTAATAAATGTTTATCTGCAAGTCTTTAAGTTTACGGATTCGGCTTCGAATACTCAAGTTATTCTATATATACAAAATATTATAGCAGTATCCAATCCTAAAGCAAGGGAAAAAGCGTTTCTATCCACAACATTTATCCGTTTTCTAAAAAATATTACGAATAAATGTGTTTGCAAGCGGTCTTTCCCGGCAAAACCTAACAACGGAAAAGGTTAACTGTATAAAAATTATCGTACCAGTTCAATAAAAGCAGTTAAATAACTCATTAAGGTCGAATCTCAACTCTATTTGACTCTACGTACCTTCTTTCCGACACTAAAAGTCAAATGCATATAGTACACAAATATCGTACTACCAGGCTGTAGACTTTCATTTAGATGATCTAAACTATTTCCGATATACAACTATTCATCAGTACAACGAACAAAACATTTTAGTTATTCCTTACGTGGGTGTTCTGCTTCTGAAGATCCCAAAGGCAAGGTGTACCCATAGCTGTTTGCCATTGGATGTGCTATAAACAGGCTTTACAGCGTAATTACGAGTGCGAAATACTTTCATCCTATCCGAAAACAAGACAACAAGCGTTCCTATACACTACATTTATGACTTTTCTCCTTAAACATTATGAATAAATGTGCTTTCAACAACTTTTCCCGGTAAAACTTCCCTTTCAAGAGAATATATGTTGTAAAACTTTCCTTTTTAACTAATCATACAAATATATTTATGTGGGGCTATTTTCAGGTTAAAATACGTATATCAAGTACTTACCTTAGGTCTGGAAGCATAAAATGTACAATCCAATCGAATAAACATAGCGTTTATGCAATAATACATACATAAATATATATAATATACACGCATTATCCGAGTACGTGGTTCTCCGAGTACGTGGTTCTTTAATTTCGTAATAAAGTGAAAAGAAAAACAACAATGTTTGAGACTATTTCTCTCAGTATTCGTTTCATCTCTATATTTGTTTCTTTTTTCCTTCTCCACAAGACTTTCAAATAGGCTAAAATTCGAAAAATTGTCTCTCTTTCGCCCTCCCTCTCTCCTGTTCTTTAACATCCGAGAATGCGAACTGATTTATAGCGTGGTTCGATTATTTTGCTTTTCCAACTTTTTTCCAAGCGGTCTTTTTCTCTCGAACTGAAACTGGTTTACCTTGACGTTGAGAGTCGAACTGAAACTGGTTGACCTTGACTGGTTCACAGTCGAAGAGTATGGGGGAAGTTTCAAATTCGTGCAGGTGGCTTCAAAATTATAATTTTATGTGGGGGAGGGGGTCCGAAAGAACTTGGGGTGGCCTAATTTATTGTTTTGAGTTCGAATTTTGACCTTGACTGACGTTATCTGATTCGAATTTTAACATTGATGCACGATTTACAGTTCGAATTTTGACATTTATGGCTTTTTGAAATTTATGATTAGCACTTTTTGGAGTACCTCTACTATTTAATTGGGCTATTTTTTCTCTACTTTTTGATCCATGTTAACAGTTTTTTTATTTGAACTTTAGAAGGATAAACGGGGAAAGTGGAAGAAAGCTGCATTTGAAATGTAAGCTATTTTTGTTGATATATCTTCTCCCCAGGCGAGCTATACAGATTCATCGTGATCCATGCGTTAGAGTTCTGGTGTTCGGACCAATACTTTAGAGGCTCACAGTTTCGCGTCTTGCTGCCTAAGCGAGGCTTTCCAGCGCAATAGTTGAGAGCTGCCTCCCTCCCACATCTATCGAATCCAATCTAGTGTAATACGCGTACGATTAAAGACTATAATCAAATATAAATTCAAATAATTATTAAGTATAGGGTGTGCTTAAAATAAGGAGTCTTTACTCTATGCACACCATAGTAAAATTAAGAGTGTAAATGAGAGTTTTATCCTGCACTTCAAAAACACACATTTTTTACTACGTGTGATGTGGATAGCTCTTCACATTACGGACGTTTTCACAGTAAATAGAACTCCATTTTCAATGGATTACTTGGAAATATGCTTCGTCATTCCTTCCAATCATGATACAACAAGCAAACTAGCGCCCTGCTGTCACTAGTGATTACCTATTTCTTTGCTTTAGTGAATTATTAAGGAAAATATATTTGACAATTTAGCCAAATATTAGCTCATATAAATAAACATTTTTCCATTTTCTACCACCTAAAAGAACGCTCCTTAGGGCTGCTTTCCTTGGAAGCTTGCGTTGTTTGCTTTGCTTGCGATTTGGGTGAGTAGCCAATTGAAACACGTATTACATGTAGAACACGCAACAAAACACATGTTTCAATTGGCCACTCATCCAAATCGTAAGCAACGCAAGCTTTAATGAAAACCAGCCCTTATTTATAAAGTTCTATTATAAGGTTCAAGCGTTTCTCTAATGAAGAGTAGCCTATAAGTAGATTGTTGTCCACTTTTTAGATACATATATGCAGCATGTGTTTAGAACATGTTTTGGCATCAAAGCACAAGCCATGTTTACTTTCTTGATTTTTACTGAACACAGATTTTGCTCCTAGTAATTACAAATATAGTTATAAAATCAATATGTTCTGCTTTGTAATTCCCTTGATAGCTCATCATATTCCCAAGAAGGTAATTTCGTTTTCTCAGAAACTGTTCTTGAAACTCGTTTCCATAGAATTCTACCACCTCCATTCACCCTTTTCTCCCCCAAAACAGGTTTTCTTTATAATAACTTATTCTGTATCTTTTGGAGTTGAATACTTCTTCTCACCAAGATACAACATCCGAAAACAACATTTTCCCTCAAAGTATTTTCCGTGTTAGTCCGGAGGAGGTGAAATTTCCTTGTATCCTGACATCCATCCATCCTCCGGAACAGCTCTAACCAACCAAGCAGAAGCAATGAATTGGATTAACACGGTGCCCTCCCTTCTCTTCCTACTCACCCCCCACAGCAATCCTCATTCAAGAAAAGTTGTTACAGAATAGAACAGATGCTGGAAGAGAGAAACAGAGAGAGAGAGAGAAACTTCATGTGAAACTTCAATCGCACCTGCGAGAACTAAATTGAAGAGAAGAGAAAGCAAGAGTTCCATCTCATATATACACGAGCAGGAGGAAGAAGAGAGAACCTGCCACAAACTATTTAGAGGATTAGTGTCGAGACGTCTGATTTACGTCAAACAGATATAGCTAACAAGAGATGTAAAGGAGTATCCATTAGTTATTACTTATTAGTGAATACTTTATATACTACAACGCCATCATTCAGCTCCGGAAAGTATCCCTAACGTTATTTCGTTTCTCTAGAAGCTATTTCTTAAAAATATTATACAAGTTTGTTCAATGATTCTCTACACTAACACTTAATAGTAAAGGTAAAAATGGTTTCTTAAAATTTATTTTAAAAGTTCTTATCTCTGCACGAAGAACTAATCTGTTTAGAAATGAGATACCACCACTCTCATTTAATTGGAAATGAGAACGTTTGGAAATACGATAAGTAAATGAGAATCATTACTGATCTTATTTCCAAACCATTATGCTTTCATTTTTAATTAAATGAGAATGATTACTGATCTTCCTTTCAAACCGTTATGCTTTCATTTTTAATTAAATGAGAATGAATACTGATCTTATTTTCAAACCGATATGCTTTCATTTTTAATTAAATGAGAATGATTACTGATCTTATTTTCAAACCGTTATGCTTTCATTTTTAATTAAATGAGAATGATTACAGATCTTATTTTCAAACCGTTATGTTCTCATTTTTAATTAAATGAGAATGATTACTGATCTTATTTTCGAACCGTTATGCTTTCATTTTTAATTAAATGAGAATGATTACTGATCTTATTTTCAAACCGTTATGTTCTCATTTTTAATTAAATGAGAATGATTACTGATCTTATTTCCAAACCGTTATGCTTTCATTTTTAATTAAATGAGAATGATTACTGATCTTATTTTCAAACCGTTATGCTTTCATTTTTATTTAAATGAGAATGAATACTGATCT
>JAGDQP010039912.1:0-17515 GCA_022664845.1 Lepisma saccharinum | reverse complement strand
TTTCTATGCAAATTCAGTCAAATTACATTTTAATACGCAAAATCTGTGTTTATAATTCTTTCAATCAAGCATCAACCCTAACTAAAATTGTATCAAACAATGTTACTGCCAATACAATGTTCCTAGATCTTCTTAAAATTCACAAGTACTTGAAATATCTTACATTCATGTCTCATTGTCATCATTACCAATAAGCATTTCATGTTTTCTTTTTAAAATATTCATTTATGTTCTTTATCTTGCAATATAAAAGACTTCTCTTTTTAACCTCTCAATCTTCTTTCTCATTTCTTTTTTTCATTAACAAAATTAATTTCTTTGCGCCTGTAGGTATCTCGTTGAAGCCAACCCCACTATTATTATATTTTTTTTCATCCAAGAAAAAGGCAAATGCCCTGTGGCATTCCGGAGTACATTTTTCTGTGCCTAGCCGGGTAGGGGGTGAGAAGCAAGGGTTGTGAGTAACAAAAAATGTATAATTATTTTCTGAATAAATCAATACAATGCAGGAGCAAGGCAACAGCGAAAGTCTCATTCAAAAATACGTGTCTCAACTTGTTTTCTAGTTTCATTCAAGAGGGAGTGTCTCAAATAGCCACCTGACAATCCACGGAGTACATTTGTCGGGTAACAGTCGGAGTCTCATGCAACAAACACGTGTTTAATTAATACGTAATTAAATCATGGAGTAGCAGGCTAGGTGTACTCTACTGTACAGGAATATACTTGCGGTCAGCTTTTACCAACGGGTATAACATTCGTGAAATTGCTCTATATTTTAGTGGATTCGCAAAAGACACTTGAAATAAAAAGACGATACATTTTTCTTTACGTTTATTCATACGTATGAATTGCCATTTACAATGTATTGAAAACGTCTTGACAGGTTATTTCGGCAACAATCAAAAGTTCTCTAATTAGCATTGTTGACATTCACCCCACTATCGAAAATTCAGAGTGTTTATTTTTCGTTCATCGCGTATCAGATAATAAGAACATTAAATGCACAGGCGATGAGTATTTTATTTTATAAAGAGAAAATCTAGCTAGGTTAGAAACAAAAGAGTTGGGTAATTTCTGTTATTTACAAATTTGCTGTCATTGCAGAATTATATATATTTAGAAAAAGACCTAGGCAATTAATTTTGTAATATGATAAAACGATCGCAGATGGATGTGACTCGTATGACCATTGATCAGAAACGTAGTATGTTGTCCTTCTATACCGAGAAAGCAAAAGTATTTCATTGTCTGTACCATCCCGGGAATTTAGTTATTACAAATAATAGCCACAGGCTGATGCGATTAGTGATGTGTATATGCTACTTAAACATTTATTTATTAATGAGTAGTTGTCACTTTGCCTCATAAGTGTTGATAGACGCATTGTTAGATACACTGAAAAAAGTTACGTTGAACCCAAAACCCTGTAACGGGCGAACATAATGGCACTGATAAACGGTTACGGAAAATAAGTATTCGTGAGTTACAAAAGTATGTAGGAGAAAAAAGGTTACATATAGTATTAACTAAAATTATTCGGACACTGGACATACCTTTAATTTTTTTACAGTGTATGTGGGATTTTGTGAAAACGTTTTTCTGAAAATAAAAATATATTTATTCTATCCTGTCCAGATTTTGTGAGTAGTGTATGACGCATATCATATATTGCAACATGCTTTTGTGGAAAGCCTTATATGCGGGCAAAACAGAATGGTAACCCACAAGTAGAACGATGGTGTCTACAGCTAGTTGTAGCAACGAATACTTCATACAAAGTTGTTACTATCATCACAAAGATGAGTAAGGTATCGTCCTGAAACCAGTATTAACGCGAGGCCAGGATCTATTAATCATTATATCCTACTTAGCAAGCTTGTCACATTGAAATTCTCAGAAAAACTTTGCCAGTTGATAGCATCCTATTTGTGTCACCGTAAACACCGTGTTTGCTGTAGTTCACGGCAACGGTAAGGGAAATACCTTCTTCCCGAACGAGTCGTGAAATGTTCAACTTACTTTCGAAAAATGTGTACAATTTTGGAAATTGTATAAAATGTTAGAAAATGCAAAAAGGAAGGAAAGAGGAGGAGGAAATATTTTCACCACAGGTTCGATGTTGGTCTACCAAAGTTATTTTTTTTTTTTTTTTTAGAACAAGGTTCGGAGCAAGTTTGTCATGCAAAGTTAGTAGCAAATTGGATCAGTGGCGGTTTTTCAGGTGAAGTTAGTGAAGCTGTACTTCACCTATTATTTTATTCTTTCATTGACTAAATAAACAAAAAAATGTTTCTGAAAGAAAACGAAGTAGCGTAACAAAATTCCAGCAGAAAAAACAAATAAACTGTTTCCAATCTTGTATGCAGCATAAGTAAATATTCTAGCGCTAGAAGGTACTGTATTCTTACGAAGCTGAAAACGTTACTTTTATCGAAAAAATCTAGCTATAAGTGCTTTCTATGGCGGGGACAATTTTACCGCGGTGAAAATATTTCCGTTGACGAAACGGTGAACTTCTGGTTGCCATGACAACCTAGACGCTGCAGGCTATACTGGCCAGTGCGAGATAGCGTTGATGATAGCGGAAGAGAACCTGCAATCTGCTTTCAACGAAGTTACTTCTCTTCCGAGTTTCGGCTGTTCAGTGTGCAAGTAAAGTAAATTTGTCCCCACTGTATCAGCACCATGTGTGCTTATACAATTGTTCGTCTTTTGTTCATGTATGTATAGTGAAAGGAAATGACGATTTTGACATGGCCTTTTTATAGACAAATATCCTTGAATAAGTATGTATGTCAGAGCTGTAATAGACCTAGTGCCAAGTGAATTAATCCAGGCGCACAATGGTAGATACAACGAATTAATTTGAAGTATTCTACTTCTGTTGTTATGTATGAGCTCCTTGACTAAGCTATAGAATCCAGTCTCATTATATGGCTATGTTAATGGTTGATTTTTATAAAATGCTAACCTTACTTAAAATGTAGTCTGGGTAGAAGTAAAATATTTCAGTTTACGATAACTCGATATATTAGAGATTTCACTGATTTGTAAGGCGTGGTGGAATGGATTTGCAGAATTACGAAGATGATCATGGTTGGAACTAAAGGGGTGTTCGTCAAACTTTATCCATATATGTAAATATTAATTGCATTTTTAGTCCGAATATATAGATTAAAAAGATGCCGTCTGCTACGTTCCCTTTTTTTTTCACCCTTATTTATACATGCCCAGTCCACGTCGCCTAGTGATCTTTCAACACAGATCATTGATAAGGAACCAGCACAAGTTCAATAAACCTTTGAAGATCCATGTGTTCTGACAGATATTTTGATATTTCCTCCATTAATTCCTGGATATCATCTAGAACAGAGACCTTAGACGTTCTATTCATCTCATTTTCGTCTGAAGTTGAGCTTGCTGAGTGATTACACGCTTAAGACGTCAATGCTGGTGGTAAATATTGAAATATATACATATTAGGCTGTCTTTATAAGTTTGTAAGCTCATTTATAACTTTCCTTAATAAATATTATTTTGGGAGTTCCTGATTTCAACAGCAAAGTAATTTTGCGTGATTTTGACACATTAGGCCTAATATCTGTATCTTAAGGAAAAATCCACTTAATTTAATTGAACAGGTCACGCTCTAATTGCCTTGAACGTTTATTAGCAAGAATAAATATGCTAGAGGCACGGGATTTCTTATTCATTTAAAGAGTTCCAAACCATCACCTGTAAGTCAGTGTCAATCTCGTTACGAGTGTATTTGAATTGAATTTTATTTATAGCCTTTAGTCATGTTTTGTTTACATTAGACCAGGATGGGGAAGGTAGACGAAAGGAAGGAACTGTCCCAGCATCAAGCTGGTGCGAGAGCGCGAAAACTGGAAAAACAACAAAGATTGCCTATTGGTGGGTTCGAAAGTAGGTGTTTTCCAATGGGATAGCAACTAAGGAACGCCAGCTCGGCTCTCGCTTTAGGTGTAATAAAATGTTAGCCAAGGGACGCCATTCTTCAGACGTATGACGAGCTTAGACCTTAGATGCCAGTAAATTAAATGTAAATTAAACTAAACTTCAAACATTACTCTAAAATTGTGCACTGCATCTGAAAAATCACTGTGTATGTATTGTTCGAATAATAAATTTTGAATCAGAAAATAAGTTGATTTTAGGGTAGCCTGAAAATGTCAGGAAGAATATTTTAAACAGGGCATCATGTAATTTCATCCATTGCCTTCCTCTAATAGTAATATTAAACTTTCAGCACTCAGCATGTATAAAGGTCCTTCAATGCTGGTTGTGTCTTTATGCAAATATTTTTTGGGTTGAGAAAGCTATCACTTTTCCGATTTACAAGACCTAGAAAATAAGCCTAGTTATTCTTTCCATTTACATTTCCACGGGATATAATTTTCATAACTGATTTTGTCTTTGCATGGCATTTAGGCAACTTACGTTCAGTAGCTACCATCCCAAGTTTGGAAGTAGACTACCATCCCGGCATTTGCTTAGTGTAGCTTACGAAAAACATCAATCAGGATGGCGGTAGCTGGGAACAATCCCAAGACCTTTCGATTGCTAAAACGACTCTCTACCAACTGAGTTACGGCTGTTCGGTCCTCGTCACTAATGCACTGTACATTCATTTGAATCCATCTAATATCGGCATTGGAAATGTGCGTATCAAACCACAAATTATAATAATACAACGTTACGTCGATGAGTATAGTACTCGATTTGAAAATTTTAAGTTAAGCAGTTATTTAGTACTCTTCTCAGTTAATGACCTTTATACAAATAAACAATAAATATACTGTATAACTGCACTAAACCAGTCTAGTACTTTATTCTCTGTTCTACAAGTGAAAATTTCTTCTACAAAATTAGCTTTGCCACTGCCGAATGACTTCTTGTAAATGAAATTTAGCAAAGTTCTGCATTTTTCTTGGGCGTATACTAACATGGGCATGTTTGTTGTTCCCACGTTTAGTCGTCGTCGAAATTTGTCATATCTTCAACTATATTTACACATTTATAGTGGGTCCCAACTTTTTTAGCAATTAATTTCTCTACAAATATTCATGAACATTTAATATGATAAGCGGCATTACGGGTAAACCAGTCAGTCCAGGAAATTCAGGATGAATTGAGAATGGGTACATTAATGATTTGGATGCACTTCACTTACGATTTTGACCACGAGCCGCCACTGAATTGGATATTGGTCAACTAGAATGTTTGCTTCAATAGTTTGGAGACTTGCAATGCCAAATTTGTTGCAAACTTTCTCGATGCTTACTGTGCTATCTGGGATTCGCAATAACGGTTTGTTTAGTTTGTTTGGGGTACTGCAACACATCATCGAAGGAACATTTGCACCCATCAAAGACAGCAGTATACTGGGAATATAAACACGGACAACCTGCAACGAGTGCACCACTAAGATCTGCGGCTCATCGGAAGTGAATTGTGCGGGAGAGTGAAGAGACGTGCGCTACAGACATATATTACACCATCCTACACTTATACATTACACTACATTATCCATACATACATAACCTCTTCCTTACATAAATACCTTTTATTCATTATACACAACTTTCCTCTCTCTTACTCTTCCTTCCCAACTCATTTCCCCACACCCGTCCCAACTCTACCAGATTCGACCTTTTTATCCTGATTCGACCTCTTAACATTTATTAGCCGTTTTTGACATTTTAATTATTATTTTTACCACCTTCGCTTATTTCGGATAACAAGCTAGATCCGGTTGCGAAAAGGCTACACTAAATAAAGTAATATTACTTTAAACTGCCTAGAGCGTTTTACCCGAGGCATTAAACCATGTGAGCCCACATACACACATCAAGAAGAAGAAGAATAGTTGCCATCTGCGTCCCAATGAACCACAGTGTGGTGGTCCTCGACACATTGGAGGAGCGAAATACGTAATAACGGTTCCTTTTCCCACGGAAAACGTAATTTTGAACGTAGAACTACAAATGTTCAGCAACTGAGAACTCCACCATTAGCTGGAGAAAGGTACGGGCGAAATTTTCATACTCCCAAAAATGCATTGTTGAGAAACCTCTATTGTTAGCCAAAGATACAAGATTAAGTGGAAAGCGTAACTTTGAACGCAGAACAACGAAAATTTTAACTTACTAACACTCTGCTAATAACTAAGGAATATACAGACGAAATGTTGATACTTCTAAATATACATTGTTGAGAGAGTTCCATTGTTGTGAAAAGATATAGAATTCAAACATCAATGGAAAGCGTAATTTTGAATTTAAAGTTACGAACCTTGGCATGAAGAAAAACTCTACGAATACCTAGGGAAAGGTGCAACCATAACTTTATATACTCAAAAGTGCATTGTTAAGAAACCTCCATTGTTGGAAAAAGATATAGAATTAAAACATCAATGGAAACGTAGTTTAAAATGTAGAGCTATGAAACATTGCATGAGTAATAACAACACCTAGAGAAATATAGACAATTTTTATACTCTCAAAAATGCATTGTTGAGAAACCTCTGTTGTTGGATAGGTTCCTTTTCCCACGGAAATAGTGTGAATCTCTGACGCTAGAGGGCAATGCTCTCTCACATATCTACTATGTACAAATTTCAAACATCAATGGAAGCCGTAGCTTTCATCAAAGAACTATGAAACTTCGAACTTAGAATCACTCCACCAATACCTAGGGCAACATACGGGCGATTTTTTTATTTTCTCAATTGTACATTGTTGCGAGGCCTCCATTGTTGGCGAAAAGACAAATTTCGAACATCAGTGGAAAGCGTAATTTTGAACGTAGAATTACCAAATTTCCAGCAACTGAGAACTCCACCAATATCTGAGGGAAGCTACGGGCGAAATTTTCAAACTCCCAAAAATGCATTGTTGAGAGCCCTCTATTGTTAGCCAAAGATACAGGATTAAGACATAAGTGAAAAGCGAAATTTTGAATGCAGATCTACGAAACTTGAATATTTTAAACAGTCAACCAATACCTACGAAATGGTGCAGACAAAATTTTCGAACTCACGAATATGCATTGTTGAGAGACCTTCATTGTTAGTAAAAAAAATATAGGATGAAAGCAGTGAAAAGCGTAATTTTGAACATAAAACTAGGAAACTTCGAAAGAAGGAACACTATTCTGATAGCTAGGCAAAGGTACACACGAACTTTTTATATTCTTAAATAGCATTGTTGAGAACCTTCCATTGTTGGCTAAAGAAACAGAATTCAAAGAGTAATGGAAAGTTCAATATTCAACAGAGAACTACAAAACATTTCATGAAGTAACACGACCAATACCTAGGGGCAGGTACAGACATATTTTTTAATTTCTCAAACTTGTATTGTTGAGCCACCTTATATTGTTGGCAAAAAATATAGAATTCAAACATCAATGGAGAGCGTAAATTTGAACAGAGAACTACGAAACTTCGTATGAAGTAACAGTTAATCAGGTAAAGGTACAGACAAAAATTTTATACTCTGAAATATGCATTGTTAAAACTTTCCATTTTTGACAAAAGATACGGAATTAAACATCAGTGAAGAGAGTAATTTGAGATGTAAATTTACAAATCTTCGAACTAAGGAACGAACACTCCACCAATGCATAGGGAAATGTATAGATGATGTCTACACATTCCCTATGCATTGATGGGTGACAATTTCATATCTCACCAATTCCTAGGGCAGGAGTCTTCAATTATTTTTTCTGAGTGTCCAGGTTGATGAGAATTTCGCAATAAAAAAACCTTTGCTATTCAGATAATTAGTCCAGCATGAATAAGACAGGGTAGCAACAACAGAGCGGTTGTCGTTCAGTTAGTAGAGTGTGGCTTCGCATTAGGAAGCCCCGAGGTTGGATATCAGCGGTCGACTATCTTGACTGAGGCTTTCCAGTGCCATTCCTCAGTTACACCAGATAAATACCGAGGTGATGTCTTCAACTTAGTCTAGGTCGACTCTTTTTTTGTATTCCATGCGGGCCTGAGTCGTAAATGTCTAAAGGTCACAAATACATTCAAATTGGATTTTGAATTTATTCATTGCCTTAGGCATCTCAGATTCAGGACACGATAAGGCGACGGAGAGGATGTTGGAAGGTAATCGGCCAGGGCCTAACTAGGAGATACCAGTCCGGTATTTGGTTGGTTGTGACAGAAAAATTCCTGAAAATCTCTGAGACATAGGTGACCGCTGGGATCGTTCTCAGGACTTTCCGAATGCTCTACCAACTGAGTTACGACCGCTCGGTACATTTGAATAGGATGATACGATTATTGGCTACTTCGTATAATTGTATGGAATAACTAATAATAAAAGAAAGTAAACACGACGAACTTGAGCAATATTTATATGCTTTTCACTGACATTTCAACAAGTGAAGTGTTTATATAGAATTCATTCACACATTACTCTTGACATCCTGTCAAACCCATTGTAAAAGAAAGTTGCCAATGGCCATAAATAAATTGACATTGAAATTCTTATCAAACCGTGAACTCCGTGGAGGTCTGGGAAGAAAGGCTTCGGGGTTCGAATCCAGACCGGAGTCAACCATTTGAAGATCCATGATCTAGGGAAATATACATACATTTTCGTACTACTAAATATGCATTTTTGAGAAATCTCTATTGTTGGCCAAAGATACATAAAATCAAATATTACTGAAAAGTTTAATTTTGGGCAGAAAACTACAACACTTTGAAGTTGGGTGAATTTGAGGGGGTGACAACCAGAGGGGGTTGTGGAGAATTCTTGTAAAAAAAGGAAGTGTGCTTGATTCCTGTCTCATTGATTTCTCCGATTATTCAAGACACTAATGTAGCTTTTTCTATTTAACATTGGCATGAGAAAGCACCAAAACATGCCATTGTCTTGGTAAGAGGTTTTTTACAAAATTTGGGGGTGGGTTCTCAGACCAACAAAAGGAGCCTTCTTACTCATCATACAGGCTTTGCAATTTTATTGCCCTGATCACAGCAAGTACTAACAAAGGAAAGAATGACAAGGAAAAAGGGAGAAACAGAAAAAGACCCGTAATTCCTTTTTCATTATTTTCCTACAGAAACGAAAAGAAAAGCAAACATTATAAAAGGCGTGTCTCCCAATACATGTTGCGTTTAGGAATTTCTCAAAATATTGTTTCTTCTGGAAATACTAGAATCCATACAATTTTGACACGACTTCGACACGCAGTTTGAAAACAAGGGATTGGGTGCAAAGCTGAAACAGGTCACCGGCTCACTCGGATTAAGTTTTGAACCGGGTTGCCAGGGTCTAGGCTTCGGACCCAGCCTGATCTGGTGACCTGATTTAAATCAGGTAACCCGGAGGGCAAAGTAGAGATTTTATTTGATTTTATTCATTTTGTTGAAAAACACTCTTTGTTATCGAAATACAATAGATTATGATTAATCACTTTTTCATCGAGAAACGAGTGAAAAATTCCGTTCTTCTGATTTAGTGTGTAGAGTGTGGTCATGTGAGCGTGAGATCTGCATTCTTGAGGACCTAAAGTTCTATGTATGCTACTATGTCTGTTGAATTAGTGATGTTCGGTATTTGCAAAAAATTCCCCGGAACAAGTCAAAAGCTACTTGTCTACGTATTCATAGCAATCGTGGTGGAATGAACTAAAATACCTGCATGATCCTAATAGATTAAAACAACACTTACTGAACGCCTGTACCTCAGTTGGCAGAGCATTTGCTTCGCAATCAGGAGACCCTATGTTCGATATCAGTGGCCGACCACCCTAAGTTTTTTCAACGAATTTTTGTCACACCAGGCAAATGTCGGGAAGATACGCCTATCCTATCCCGACGTTAGCCGTGGATGCCTAAAGGTCATAAAAATTCGAATTTATATTACAACAATACTTTCCAGCGCATTGAGTATATTCCATTAAAACCTGGTCAGTGGAACGTGGTATATACAATTAATAAAGAAATAAGATATTGATTTATTATATATTTTTGGCACTCGACTTCAACTGGGGAGAGAGGCTGGATTTTGAAAATAAATCACTGAACATGTAGAATTGCTTATACCACGTTCGAAGTCATTATTGAAAACAGGCAACATTTAGTTACCTCAAGGACCTAACTGACATACAGGAACGACCAGGAAAACTCAATATAAACCTAAATATATATAAACCACAGCTATATTCAATCCACTACTGGATGAGGCCTCTCCCCGGAGGGAGGAGATTGGTTTACTGCTCCCACGCTGACCAGACGGGTCATATATATAATCATATTCAGCAGCTTTCTATCCACTGCTGGATGAAGGCCTCCCCCTTTTCTTTCCACATATCTCGGTCTCTCGTTATCCTCATCCATGTAGCTCCTGAAAACCGCTTGATTTCATCTACCCATCTTACATTTGGACGTCGTCTCGCTCGTTTCTTTTCTCGAGGAATCCACTGTAGTACATTTGTCGTCTACCTTCCATCTGTTCGTCTAGCTATGTGACTGGCCTTTTTCCACTTCGTCTTCTTCACAGTCTTGATTACAACCTCTACCTTTGTTTGTGCGCGAATCCATTCATTTGTCTTCATGTCTCTCCTGGTTATTCCTAGCATACATCTCTCCATTGCTCTTTGTGTGACTCTCAATCTTTGAGTTGCTTGCACATTCAATGTCCAAGTTTCACAGTCGTACATTATCACAGGTAAGACACATTGATTATAAACTTTACGCTTCAGAGACATTTGTAGTTTGCTTTTGAAAATAAAGTGTAGTCTTCCAAACGAACTCCACGCCATTTTACATCTTCTATTTATTTCATCAGTCAACTTGGCATTCGATGTTTTGAGCTGGCCTAGGTAAACATACTCATCAACTATGCATATTGTCTCTCCGCTAATCTTTACTTCCTTCTTTGCAGTATGCTGATTGTACATTACTTTTGTTTTACTTAAATTCATTTTAAGGCTTATTTTCGAACTCTCATTATTCAGTTCTTCCATTCTGATTTGTAGTTCTTCTGCACTTGAAGCAAACAAGACTATATCATCAGCGAACCGTAAATGATGAAGATATTCCCCATTAATTTTAATTACAACTTGATCCCAGTTTAAATTTTGGAACACTCTCTCCAGGATAGCAGAAAATACGAGTAGTTTTGGGGAAATTGAATCTCCTTGCCTTACCCCTTTTGCAACTTTAAATTTTCCACTTTCTTGATGTAGTCTAATGACAGATGTGGCAGTCGAATAAATGTTTCACAGTAGCTTGATGTATGGATTTTCGATGCCTTGATGTTCAAGTGATTTAAGTACTGCTGACAAGGAGAATGAATCGAAAGCTTTCTCAAAATCTATGAATCCCAACATAGTGCAAGTTCATATTCATTAGTCATTTCCATAACTTCATTCAATGTTTGTATGTGGTCCATTGTGACAAATCCACGACGAAATCCGGCTTGTTCCCTTCCCTGGTTAAAATCCAAGTCCCGTTCAATACGATTCAAAATAACTTTGGTGAACATTTTGTATAGAACTGACAGTAAACTAATTGGTCTGTAGTTTTCGACGCGTTCTTTGACCCCTTTCTTGTACAACAAAATTATAACAGCATTATTCCAACTTCTGGGTATTTCTCTCTTCCTCAGGCACAACGAGAATAATTTCACAAGTTCCTCTTTCATCTTTTCACCTCCCCATTTAAACATCTCTGCTGTGAGTCCATCTTCTACTGGCGATTTTCAGTTCATCTCTCGAAGTACTTTATCTACCTTCTTTCATTACGTCTGGGACATCTACATCATTTTCTTCTGAGTCTTTATTTCCTAGCTCTTCTTCGGAGTAGTACAATTCTCTGCAGAAATTTTCAAATATTTTTAAAATTTCTTACTTATTTAGTGTTACGGTCCCGTCTGGTCTCTTAACTGAAATTATCCCTATCATAAGCTGCTATTTGTTTTTCTTCAGGCTCTTGTTTTCCTCGATTTTATTTCTAACAAGATTTTCGTTATATCTTCGTACATCCTCTCTTATTTTCTTCCTTATGGTTTTATTTAGTTCTAAGTATTCAATCCTTTTTATGTGAGTTTCCTCTTCTTTCATTTCCCTTCTTTTCTTCATCAAGAGTTTAGTTTCTTCTGAGATTTTGCTCTCTCTTTTCTTTCTGGTGCCTGCTATTTCCTTGGTTATCTCTCTTATTATCTCCGTCAGTATTTTATTTCTGCTATTGATGTCTTCTTCATAATCTAACTCTTCCAAGGCGCTGAATCTGTTACTTAGTTTTATCTCGAATGCCTCTCTGTTTTTTCTTAGATTTTCCAGATCTAAAAGTGGCGGTTTTCCTCTGATAGGTTTCTTTCTCTCTAGTCTAGTATTTAATTTCAGCTTACATCTCAACATCTTATGATCACTCGAGACTTTGAAACTGTTCAAAACAGACACGTCTTGCAGAATTTCCCTGTTATTCGATAGAACGTAGTCTATTCCGTTTTTGTTCTTATTTGGGCCTTTCCATGTCCACTTTCTCTGGGACGGTTTCTTGAAAAATGTATTGGAAATGAACAGTCTGTTGGCTTCTGAGAATTCCACTAACTTCTCTCCTCGCTTGTTTCATTTGCCAAATCCAAAGTTTTCAACTTTCGTGTCACTGCTCTGCTTGGTTCCTACTTTCGCAATGAAGTCTCCCCTTACAATTTTATAATGCGATTTGCTACTATCCAAAATCTTGTCTATCTCCTCGTATAGGTTTTCGATTTCCTCCTGCGGGTGTGAAGTTGTTGAAGCATATACTTGTATAATTTCCATACTGTATCTGTTGTTTATCTTTACAACCACCGTTGATCGTTGGAAAATTGTCGTTCCGAAAAACTAAGAAGTAGAAGTTTCGAGCTTTTTTGAAGCCCCTGCCTTCACTTTGGGTTGTTGACTAGATGAGAAAGAACGTAAATGAAATTTAACAATAGAACGGCACTGTCGCAGTTCTAATACGTATGTGAAATGTTAAATTAATTTTGAAGTGATCTCTGAATTATGAGAGAGGAGAAGGTGCCAGATGAAAAAGGTGAACTTGAATCACATTAAGATGGAATACAGTTGTAAAATAGATCCTATGTTGTAGAAATGAAGTATCTTTTTATTTTTGCATTGCAGAAAATATATTTTGCAGTATTTCAATGGCTATAGGAATTTTATCAAGCATGTTCTCAGCGGAACTGAAACGCTGTAGATCTTGAGTAAGTGTGTCTATTAGGTCTGAGGACGAAAGGTCTTTGAAAAACTGGAAAAAATCTTTCAATGAAGTACACAAATCTTTTGTAGAAGAAGAAGAAGCCTTCTTATCTGAAGAAACAGGAACTCCCAGTGGTGACTTTCTGGCAGAATCTTCGCTTTTTAGTGGCGGGTCGGGCTGGCGCCTGAGTAGCAGCTTTTTCAGTGAGGGACAACCCCGGTAGTTTGCTGGATGGGGACCACCGCAGTGAACACAGGTGGCCGCTTCGTCTCTGGTCTTCTTTGGACAATCAGTAGTGAGATGAAAGGCAGCACATTTAAGGCACCTGGGTAAATTAAAACACGAATTTTGGACGTGTCCAAAGCGCTGACATTTGTGGCATTGCACTGTAGTCGGTCCTCTGTATGTTTCAACTGAAATGACATGATGTAGTAAGTATCTCATTTTCATGATGTCAGAAGGAAGATGATCTTTATTGAGTGTAACCAAAAAGAGTGCATAAATGATTTGCTTCTGAGAATTTTTATCTTTGCCGTGCAGCTGACTCACTGAAATGACTGAAAAACCTTGAAGAGAAAGGTCCGCTGTGATGTCTTCAACAGGGGTGTCAATAGGCAGCTTTCGTAGGACCACTTTAAGTGGACGATCATTGCGTTTGTTTTCTACAGCAAATTGGTGCTTCTGCTGAAGGCAATAAGTTTGAATTTTCTCGAAATCTGGTTTACTTTTAGTTTGAAATTTAATAAAATCGCTCGTATGATGAATTACTGGACATTCAGTACAAATGGCTGCCAAACTTTTACAAAAAGGATATCTATTTTTGATGCCATAAATGAAAATTGCAGGTGTTTTAGGTGAATTTAAAGATTTGACTGTATTTTTCTTTGATCGATCGGATTTAGAATGAGAATCTTCAGACGTTTCTGGATCTAGCGTTTGAAATTAATTTGCAGTAGAAATCGGTAGAGAGGTCACTGCTGGTGGAACTTTAGCTGTTTTCTTGGGCTGCAGAAAACCATCAACTTCCATGGATGAGTCACTAGGTGAACCTATCGTGGTGTTGGAAGAGGTACGAGGCAATGAATAAGATTGAGAGATATCGGCAGATTCAGCGTCCTCAGAAATGACTTGCGTTTTAGCGAGAAAATCCCGTGCGGCACATTCGTAATGGGCCAGATTTTCATAGTAATCTTCCTCAGGATGACGTTTATAGTATCTCTTTAATTTAGAAAAATCGAGTGGATCAATGGCAGACTTAAAATTAGGGCTCTTTATTTCTCGTATCGTCTTTTGTATGCGATCATCATCATATTCCACGTCTTCTTCGTCCAGCTTAAGCTGGGACAGACGAACACAAGCTCCTCGCATGATGGATCCTATAACTCAACTGTGACAACCACCCGTGCGATTCAATCTGAAATTCTTTCAAATTCTGTGATTCGTGACTTCAGGTCTTTATTAATTATAAAGCCAACGCATATTGTGACGGACAGGTAATTCGCCCTCACATGATTATAACAAAATCTAGTGAAGTTGTATATTCTTAAAGTACTTTTTATATTCCGATACGCATTGGTATCGTCGCATGCATGAAGAGACGCTTGAGTCAACGCCCGGCGTATGTCTGTGTTGGTGCTGGACAATTCTGCCCGTGAGAGCTGGCCACATTGCATCGTGCGATACGGCAGAAGAAATTACGCGCTGCAGAACATGGAGTCATAGAGATACTACGGCTCTGAAATTTCTAGTGTATTTTCATCAAAATATCAACTCTTTTGGTCCATCTACATGAAAATTAACAATAATTAGTGGTTCATAACATCAACGGCTTCATTCATTTTTTGTTTTTACTATAAATCATCAAAATTATACGTGTTTTTAGCCTTATAAGTGCAGTGTGGATATAGTGTGGGAATGTTTGGAAAGTTCTAGAGATGGCGACTAATGACAAGGACTGTATGACTGAATTTCTTTAAAAAAAAAAAAAGATAGATACAAACAATATATAAACATTTGCGAATATATCAATGAGCATCGCTATAGGTCTTAAATATTGACCTGCAGTTAAATAAACAAACAAAAAAAAAAAAAAAAAAAAATACGCGCTGCAACCGGATGGGACGTGAAGCGTGTGTCAGCCGACAAAAACAACTGTTATGGTACAAGTGTGATTACTTGGATATATAAGACTTATAGTGCAAAAGAATGAATAAGTTCTAAGGATTTACAGGAACACAAAAGCAGAACGAAAAGCTGGTATAATTACTGCAAAGGAACAAGTAATGTACACCTGTTTTTGCTGGACGACTTGTATGCAGCACTGAAGGTAACTTAATCTTTTCGTTTCTCTTAATTATAAACAACCTGTTGAAATCTAATTACATATTTGCAGTGACAATTTGCAAGCTTCAGAAAGGATGATATATTTTATTGTGTCGAGTGAAATGACATCGGATTATGTGTAGCCTCGTTGCATCAGTTACATATCGTCAACAGTGCTCAAAAGAAGTCACGTGATTAAACGCGGATTGTTGATGCTCGGAACGCTATTGTCGTCGTCGATCGTCGATACGCGTTACTACCTTGCCTGTGTTTAGATAGTTTTTCTGTGGGCAATAACTAAAGAAATACAATTCAACTAAATAAAGGATTCTATTATTCTTTTGGTATATTTAGTTTAGAGTCGTAGTAGTAGTACGGTTTACTTGTGTTATGTTGTTGAATTTCAAAATAGTAGGGCAAATCTAGACAACATTATTCATCACTACAAACTCGAATGCATTACCAAAGTATGAAATAAAGTAAGTCGTAACTTGCGAGCATTCATTGAACTCGAAAGTAAATAAAAAATCAATGCAAACACAAGAATTGTAAGAAAAAAAAAGTTTTGTAAGGAACCTAAGTAGTCAGTTCAAAACTCCTGTATTATAAAAAAGATACTAACCGTAAATTATGTAATACTGTGATACAATAGAATTACTCGCGCGGTACAAGTACATTGAACTGAAGTAATATTAGTGAAAACCTAACTCGTAAAAGTAAAGGGAATACTATTAAAAATATTGTGATACAAGTCACATACAATTTCTACAAACTGTCAGGACGTCTGTTAAAGCGACATTTGAAATATAATATAATAATTCTTGATCAGTGCCTATCGGGTATAGGTCAACAAAGCACGTTCAGAGATTAAAGTCGAATGTCGAGAAATTTAATTGTACTCCGTCAACTCTAATGTGAAGTACAACCTTGATACTTTGTTAATGGAAAATAAATATTGTTGTGCATGTTAAGTATAAAATATACTTAATCGGACTCGAATGTTCATGGTGCACAGGTGTACGTGAACGTCGTAAGAGCGTAAGAAAAATATAGTTGCAGAATTGAGTAAAAATTGTGTAACGTTGGGCTCAACGCTTTACGGGTACCCGGCCGATAAACATTTTCATTAACGATAATCTCTTATAATTTATGTCAAAAGCAGTAAGATAAACTTTATTCATTTTTGATCGTTTCGTTATTAGTAGAGTGCATTATTGTGCATATTATTCTTGTTTTGACGCATTCCGACGCACTCAATTTCGGTTAAAGTTATCACGTGCATACAGAAGTAAACGCACACACAAAAGAATAATCGCATGTGTGTCCTGTAATCAGGTCAAATATTAAATATATTCATTGCTTTGTAGTAGCATATCAACTTATTGGTGTTTTTGTGTATGTTTTACCTTTTATACCAACGGAATACCAAAATACCGGAAAAAGTTCGATTTCTGAAAATAGTAATAAAATATTCTAAATGGTGTAAAAAGTGTTAGTATTTATTGGAATATTGAAGAAAACACTTCTATTAAGCTATTTCGTGAAGTCTCACCAAAAGTGATACTTTTCAATATTTTGGCCGGAGTCAGTAGAAGTGGTATGCTGATTCATGGATTTTAGAAACGGGGCTCTAAATACTAAAAACGTGGTTTTCCGCCTAAATAGTGTTTTCACCCATTTTCAAGCGTTTCAACGTTCGCCACGCACTTTGCGACCGTTTCCCGCCATTTGCACAAATTCATCTATTTGGTGATTTTCGTGCGTTTTTACAGTATTTCGGAGTTCAGGGGACATATTATCACTTACTAGTTTGGAAGTATTATACAGAACACCAAGGGTGAACAGTAGGGTTGCTTTTGTCCTCGCTCGTTATCACGGAAGCTATATTATCCCGCGGCGCTCTTTTCAAGAGAAGTGGGACGTACACGTTTAATTACTGCCCGGTAAATTATT
>JAGDQP010039911.1:0-15508 GCA_022664845.1 Lepisma saccharinum | reverse complement strand
CCACACTATTTTCTACATAATTCAGTCTTTCAAATTACTTACGTAACTCTGAACGTACCAGAACCAAACTTTGCATAAATATTATTCCATACAATAGGAAAATACTGTGGGAATCTTAGTCCCCAAACACTCCGTTGTCAGGGTTATTAACCCGTGTCCAAAAATATATATTTGAACCACATGGTGTAGAGACGTAGTTGTAATGTTGTTGGAGAGGTTGGTTTGACTAACTCAGAAGGTATGAACTAGACTAGCTCAGTTTCTGAAACCATCATGATAAGGCGGCGCAGGGGTCAGTGTTTGCCAACCATTTGACAAATTCAATATTGTTGTTATCAATTTGCTTCCCTATTGCTAGATTTATCATCACCAAACTTGACATATCCACAATTCGACACAATAGAAAATTACTGTGGGTTTTATCGTCCCTATACGTAACTCCAGTTGTCAGTGTTGCAACCTATTTCATAAAAATGAAAGCTTGTGTACCTGAGATGCGCCTTCGCGATTGTTAGTAGATATGCAGTGCTAACTTGTTTAACCAGGCAAGTCCTTTTTTATTTGTTTAACCCATTCAATTCAAAGATTTTCCGCTACCGCCTCAAATGAAAGCAGGTACAAAGGAAACTGGTTTCTGAGTTCAGTTCATCGATCTCTCGATTTATCGGAGCATTTTTAACCTGACAACTCTAAAGCTGACAGCTCCTTTCGGTCTTGGTTAGCCTTCTGCATTTAAAGAATTCACAATAGTTTCATTATAGGAACTTCGATAGAAGCGCTCCGAATTCACGTTAGAAATTAGTTTGTGCTTGTTCGTTTAAAAGATCAAACACGTTTGCTTTTCATACCGTTAGAGTACACCAGGGGAATTCGGCTCAAGGGGCATATCAAGTCATTTTAAGCTTTATTACATATTAGGAAAATACCATAAGACTGAACTAAACACAACGCTTGGGCAGCACTGTGCTGCCATCTTTTAGACGAGTGTTAAACTGTTCTAGGTCTTTCGTAACTTTCAAGAGCATTGCTCACTTGAAGTGCGAAAACAGTTTTTCATTCGTCTACGAACTTGTAACTAGCGAAAGGAACGGCACCTTGTGAAAACACAAGTTAATCGCGTGTGCAATAAAAAAATACCGAACCTGACTTACCTAATCTCCACATGCGTTTGTTCACTAATTTTATTAAATTTCCTAATGCGTTTATATATATATAAAAAGAAAAAAGTTATTTTCATTAAGAAAAAAATGTACAGTCCAAGGTTCGAACCCGATACCCTACCAATACGCTAACTAGGAGCAACTGCTTGGAAGTAATATTTACGTTTAAGAAGTAATGCGCATGCGCGAGAATGGCTCAGCATTGGGTGCTCATCCTGTCTCTAGTCGCAAGTATCTATAAGGCAGCAGCAAAAACAGTGCTGTCAAAAACGTTGCATTCAGTTCAGTCTTGTCATCCTATAATAAACCTTATAATAATCGATTTGCTGCGAGACTCGAATTCCCTCAGTGTACCCTATTAGTTGAAGAGTTATAAAAGAAAATGAAATTCTAATAAGAAATTTCCAGATGTGCACCATTTTCCTTCTATGGATGGGTACATCATGAAACCCGGACATAAGGAAATACACTTCCCATGTAACAGCAGAGTATGCTACTAAATACAAGCATTCTGTCCTAACAGAGGGCTTATTTATTCCGGAATTCATTCACGCCTGGATCGCTTATCATCATGTGGTCCTTTTGAGAGATACTTTTTGACGTGGATGCTGCAGGCGTTATGAAAATTACAAGACCTGTCACATTCAAAGCTTGACGAAATAATTTCTGAAGAGCAACCGTGCTGGAAATGAATTGAATAGTTTGTATTACTAGTGTAGCTGTTGTCACGATAGCTACTCTTACGCGTTATTTTATACGTAGTAGTAAGCTTCCCCGACTTTTAGAAGATCCTTTAGATTTTGTTTTCGTTATATTTGTAACAACAGCCAATATAGATTAAGTCGAAACGTTCTACGTGATCGTTGATCAGGTATCATTCCAGTATTCGCCTCCTGAAATAAACGAAAACCTGTCAGTATGACTGGCAGCATTCGACCCTGTGCCGATCGGATGTGCTCGACCGTAACTACTAAATCACGCAGACAGCGTTCGATATAACTTAACTGAAAGCGCCATATTTTTTCTCTTTTTATTTACTACTTCTTACTCCTACCACTGGTCAGTTAATGCTTTGTGTCTGTAATGATGATGCCTGGAGGCACGTCTATGACCCGAAGGTGCCTGGGCAAGGTGAATCGATATTGATTTGTCATTGCCTTCATTGGATGAATTGTCTTTAAGGGTCTTAGGGAACTTTGAATCAGACCAAATGGATCTAAACCGGGACTAAATCCGGAACCTCTTTATTACTAAACAGCAAGTAATATCACTAACCAATTTCTTACACTTTGTGACTTTAGAAATAACCCGATAAAGTTCTTTAAAAATTCAAGTTATTGAAAATACCTAGTAAAAATAAAGTTCTTAGATATTTCTGCGTTCAAAATAATAGAACTGTAAGTGACTCTTACACAGCAAACGTAAGAATTTGTACTGAACATTGATACTGGGCCTTTGGAGATAGAATTTTGAATTTACTTCAAGGCCTTTAGGCATTTCAGTCTCAGGCCGGGATAGAGTGGGGGAAAGGATATTGGAAGGTAGATGAACAGGGCTTGCTTTTACAGATACCATCCCAACATTAGCCTGGTATGACTGCGGAAAACCCTGGAAAAAATCTCAGTCAGATGATCGGCCGCTGGGATCGATCCCAGGACCTCCCGAACGCTAGGCCAAACGCTACCACTGAGCTACGGCCGCTCGGTCTCTGGAGTTAGAGATAAGAACTATGTAGAGCTAGTCCCTATGGTTTAGATTCCGGACCACGAATTGGGGAATTAGTGGAAGTTTCAATCCCGCGTAAACGAATACTAGAATGGTACCCTTAATTAGACACACCTTATCCCAAGACAAGAGCAGATGGACAGGATAGAGATGACTGTAGCTAAAGGTACTGCAAAGCCCATTAATGTAATCTTACCAATAAAGCTAGTTTATATCTGTCCGTTATACAAAACCATACTGTTAGACTAATACCAAACTTGGGATTGTCTACTCCGTTTCAGTACCATATGGTCCCAAACGTTTAACCCCGGGGGAACTATATTTCTCTTCCCGGTAAAAGTACTGTATCCTACATTTTATACAACCAACATAACATCAACGTTGTTTGGATTGTCTAGATGGAACAACGTATAGGGATACTTCATTTCCCACTTTACCGATGAGTGAGTGCATCGACGAAGTTAGATATCGGTAAGCACATTTCCTGTTGAAATCAACAATACAGAACGTAGTACGACGGCTAGGTAAAAATATAACGCCAGTAAGATTGTGAATTATTAATCCTTAGTGGGGTTGACCGGAGGAATTCCGATCACTTTTAAAGTTTATTAATATCACAAGATTGAACTGAACGCAACGCGTTTCACAGCACTGCACTCCCACTTTGTACACCGTTAAACATTTTCTGAAACTTTCCTGGAAAAAGCTAGGCAACTGTAGCTGCATGAAAATTTCTGCAACTTTATAACAAAAAAAGAGCCATCGTGCAGTTTTCAGGAATGCTGGGAGCAAAAGATAAAAATAGAAGCCTCAAGCGAGATTTGAACACGAGATGTTCAGTTAGAAGTCCAGCGTCCTAATGACTGGACTAAACTGCCAGTGATAAAGCTTTAGATGAGAACTTCCAGTACCACAAATGAACTCTCTCGGTGTTTTTCCCAAGATTACTGCAAATACCAACATTTATCAGAAACAGTACTGAATATATCAATGTACTTTAATGTCTAGCCGTGTACATGAGTGAAGAACTGTTCTCTGCCTTTCGTCACTTGGCGCTATTTCAACTAAAGAGCTGTGTTCATGGAAGTACACTTCGCTTAATCCAATTTACCCCCTGATCCGAATTCCCCCTGTGTACCCTACGTACCTCTCCAATGTATGCAAATCGTCTCTGTGGACAGATTCCATGCTGTTGCACGTAGCAGAAATGATATGGTAGGTAGTTCACAAAATTTCGAGAGTACATTGACGTTACCTGTTAGAGAGGTCTAACAATTGGCTCAGGTCCTTTTAAATCAGTTGATCCCGTCTTTATCCTATTAACAGAATCCCTATCCGATAGAATGAGATCACAAGAAACGATCAGTTCACTTTATTCAACGAGTCTCCGAGCGGAACTTACCATCATCTTCAATCTTAGTAGCATCTGAATTACAGTGTACGTACCGTTATAGCATTTCAAATGTTGTTTTCGTTTTAACTGAGTGGTTGCACTTAACCCACTTCTTCAGTAAATATGCAGCAAGAATTGTTATTACTTTTTTTCTCTATATATATAAATAGAGTCAAGTTGTTCTTTCCAAATCTTTATGAATCCCAAGACATTTAGTATTTCTGTAAAGTAGGTATTCTTACTCACAGCATTCAACTTTTCATTCAGAAAGAGACTTCTTCTTCGTGACGACTAAGAATGAAAGAAGAAGACAGACATCACGAGACAGGAATCACGAAGGGAAATATCTCCTGGAATGTTAAAAATTACTTCAAGGTCCTGTTAAAAAACTAGACTTTTTCGTCGTCAAGTTTGTTTGCTATCTTCCTTTCCTCTTAAAATATATCTATTTTTCAGACGGAACGCTGCTTTTCTTTTGTTAATTTAAAACAAAAGAAGTGTTTAAAGTCTCGCTTTTCATATTGTATAAGTGTCATACGGAATCTTAAAATATCAATCTAGATGCTGACATTGGTATAAAAGACTGATATATAATCTTACAAGCAAACATACTGATGAAACATATAAAAGTTATTTTCTTCCATCATGATTAGAATGTACAAAATATGTGCATATGCAAATTTTGGCAACTCGAGGCTAATTACTTTGCGAGATATCGATGATATAATACCAAATAATAGTCAGATTCTTGTTTCAGAAGAGTGAAGTAAAATATTGGAAATGCCCTTATATTTGTAAAATGCTGAAAGAAAAGGAAAGTAAGTACACATATTTGAGCATTCTAACCATGATGGAAGAAAAAAAAATAGAACTTTTTTCTGCCCATCAATATGTTTGCTTGTTAGAAGGAAACTCAACCTTCTGTCACCATTCATCTGTCTTTTTCTGATTGATTGATAGAATTATTTTTAACATCGTAAACAAGCTAATGAGCTTTTATGGAGTAAAGTGGGCTCTAAATCACTGCGTTCAATGGACTTCCAAGGGACTTCAAACTACCCTCTCTGATACTGTATACATACTAGGCCAGATTATTCATTCGAATATCTTCTGAATGTTCTATTATTATTATTTTTATGTGAAAAATTGTATAAAAAACGAATATCCGCATAATCGAACAAGTGACTATACACCGTGTATGAATATTGGTACAGGAATATTCAAATCATGCGGTAATTTGATGTGCAAATAATTATCTGTTACCGAATGATAGTTCGAATATCAGTTCTTCGGATAATTATCAAATATGTAAATAATTGCCAATTGTTCGTATAAGCATCCTAATTATTCTTCAAATTAATTAATTATTGTTCCGTTGTTATCGGATTATCTGTGTTTTTAACTAGTTATACCCAATGGTGGAAATCAGAGTTGAAACCGGGTCACTTTTGGTGACCCGAAGGTAGGCGACTCGGAGACCCCGTCCGAAACGTGACCCGAATGACTCGGTCCGAAACTTTATCCCAATGACCCGATTTACCCGGTCCTAAACTTTATCCGAATGACTCGATTGACCCGGTTTTGACCCGTATGACTACGGACCCGGTCTTACCGAACTCACCAGACTGAGTTAACGCCGTGACCCGATGATTGTTTTAACCCAATTGATCCGCGGTGGCAAAATCTTCATCCGGTGCCCAGTCTTTTTCCTATGGTTATAATCAATCCATATCATCATAATAATTATGTAAGAAGTGATCTATGTATGGGAATTTCATATTTGAGAGTTTTAGAAGATTTTAATGCTTTATTTAATACTTCAAACACAAAATTCTTTGAAAATAGTCTTTCCGAGGGGAGTCTTGGCGGCATTTTTGTTTTTTCTGTAGATATAGACTATTTCCATGTTATTGATATTGTTGGAAATTTCATGGCGTTGTATTTTTTGTCTTCTGGGGAATAACACCTCTACTCCTGGTCACCACTGGTAGAAAGACTGTTCAAACACAACAGTGTTTTATTAGGAAATAATGAAAACTCTGCTTCTCCCTCCGGGTCATCAGGTCAGACCGGGCCCCAGCATAGACCCGGTGACCCGATCCAAAAACTGACCCGGTGACCTGTTTCAGCTTTGGTGGAAATGGATTTGTAGAGCTAAGAAGAGGTTCTGTCAAACTTTACTCCCACGTACCATTGTATGTTTTCTTACTAAAATAGTATTTATAGAGATATGGAGTGTCCCTGCGTCCCCCATTTCCGAACCTAGTCAACGGACTGATAAGAGGTTTGCATAATTATTTTATTATTATTATTACCTTGATTATTGTCAAACCATCTGTATTAAAATTATCTTTGTCATGAGCATTTTAATATTATCCTAATTATATGAGATTATTCGTTTATCCAATAATTATCCGTTACCCTATAACTATTCGATCGTTTGCCCATATCCTGATTATTATCCGATTATTCGTTTATAAAAAAGATATCCATAATACAAATAAGTTGAGAATCTGAAGTCGAGAATTTACGAATAGAATGCTATTATGATGATTTCGTTGCTTACATAATGTACATAAACAAGGGACCAAATAAATTATTTGTAGTTTATTCCGCAGTGCAGTGCTGGAAATGAGAGGAGACTTAGGGGATCGCCGTTCCCCCAGTAAACTCAAAGGTTTGTCGGGAGGGAACGTAGGGGATCGCAAGCTCCGAGAATCAATATAGCCAAAGCACTGTTTACGCTTCCAACAGGCGACTAAATGGCAATTTGTCACCACCACCAACTTTTTCCTCGTCCTCTCTTTCCCTCAATCTTCCCCCTTTAAAACTCTTCAGGCAGTTCCTTCTTAGGATGTGGCCAATTCAACTTATGTTCCTGTTTTATATAGTTGTCATAAGGCTACGGTGTCGTTACGACCCAATTTTTCGGGACAGTCCCGAATGTTAGGGTCGTGTCTCGACATCCCGAAAGAAATATGGGAAGTCCCGAATGTCTTCACTCTTCAAAGATGGTTATGTAGTTTTGTTTGATATAGACGATACAAGTATATTGGTATCAAATTGTTTTGAATTTATCCCAAAATGAGTGGTTTATTTATAATAAATATAAATAGTTTTCGAAAAATAAATGAAAAAATAGTGTTGATATGCACATGTCAATTATTCAGACATTGAACTTGTCTTGTAAAACACATGTCTTGTTCCTTTATTTTCAGTGAACAAGTTCTTACTAGTTTAATCTATTTTTTTATTATTATTATTATTTTCGAAGTCGAGGTAGTTTTAATAAAACGTAACTTATAAACTTGTGCTATACGACCTGAACGAAAACCTTTTGGAGGGAGAGTGGCTTTGAAAGCACCCAAAAATCAGAGGGATGGGTTTATGAGATCATAATAATACCTGCCCCGAATTTTGACTGAGAAAATAGGTTCAGCGTACATAAGACCCTCTTCTCTTCCATCTCTCCGCAATCTTTCCTCATTGCTTACCCTCTCCATCCAATTCATCTCCATTCTTTCTCTACAACATCCACAATCTGACACTTTCTACGATTTTTTTCCCTTTGTCCTTGTGGTCCACGTCCCTGAATAATTCCAGACCAAAATCCCATTTAAAAGATTTTGCAAACCATTTTAGCAGATCTGGAATCTCCCTTGCAATATTGATTCTTCCTCACGATCTTGAATGTTGCTTTCCCAATAACAAGAGGCAAAAAACATGAGTTTTTTGTTTTGTTTTCTTAAGTATGTAGATTGTTTTTTGACAAAACTGTTCATAACCTTCATTTCTTCCCTCTCAAATGACTTCTTTAGTGTATGCAATTCCTTACAAAAACATATATAATAAGTTTGGGAATAATAAAATAACCTTGAAGAAAATAAAGCTCACGATGTAAATTAATTGTTATTGTTGTGTCTTACAATGATTTCTTGAGTTATCAACAATGTTTCTTCAGGACAATGAAAAGTTGTTACTAAGAAACATTCGGAACGTTTGGAACAGCGGTTCCGAACGGACGTTTTAAATTGTTAGTGAGAGATTTTTTCCAGCCCTCTTGATGCCCTATCCCTCAGGACATCAGGAGAGGCCATGAGTACTCTCCACGACAATTCAAGGCGTTTTCCCAGCAGGTGCAGCCGGCTGCACCTAACAAGGTCGATGATATTGGACTGGAGGTAATAGCGGGAAGGGGATCATCGCCTTTGGAATAAAACCCGCTAAAAGACATCTCCAAGGGTGAGATTTCTTCTTCCAGTGCAAAGTAGACCTTGGGCGGTGAGGGCCTTATTGTTCAACAGCATTTTATGGTCTCAATCTGTGCAAGATTAAGTACTAAATGGACCATAAGTAAAGGCATCTTTCTAGGCCCGGTAAAATCCCGTAAGATGCCTGTGAAAATCACTAACTTCATGACTTATAGTTTCTTGAGAGAAATATCAATGAATTACTCATTTCTAAATAATTGTTGTTTTAATGAACTTAAAAAGTATAGAACATATGTCCCTATAGTATCGTAACTTGTGTTCTGCAGAAACTGCCTTGAAGAGAAGCTCTACATCTCTGCATTCACCTTTTTACCTTTGCGTGGGAGTTATCTGTTGAGAAGCTCCCTTCTCCTTCCCCTTCAACTACACATTCAATTGTATCCTTAAGAATACCATTCCTGCAAAACCATTATCAATCTGCTTTTCTCTTTCTTGTCTCCTGAATTGTTCGTCTCTCTTCTACTCTTTTTAGCACTTTTCATTATTTATCTTCTCTGTCTACCTGATCCTTTAACTTCCCACAATGTTCACCTATAGAAGGTTTC
The DNA here is from genome assembly GCA_022664845.1 of Lepisma saccharinum. Lineage (NCBI taxonomy): Eukaryota > Metazoa > Arthropoda > Insecta > Zygentoma > Lepismatidae > Lepisma > Lepisma saccharinum. The sequence goes on along the minus strand of JAGDQP010039911.1, from coordinate 6,414 downwards.
CAACTGTCTTTTTTCACCTTTCATACAGTCCACTTTTCGGCTCAGTGTAGCTTTCGCTCCAAGACACTAAACTACCCAAGTACTAAAATGATTCTGCCGGTTTTAGTTCTCTTGCCATCAGGACAACGGTCACCGTTTCTTCTCCTTTCTGACTTTCATCACCTTAGTTTATCTTACATCAACGTTAATTCTAAACTTTGCAGCGGTTCTTACTATCTATTTTATCATCATCTGCAATTTTGTCTCCGTCTCTGCTAATATTGCCTGATTATCTGCGTGCCGTAATTGATGGTCCTCCCTCACCTACTATCACTGCACTTGCCTTCCACAGTTCCTTCTACTAATCTATCAACATACACATTAAAAAATGTAGAGGACATGAAACATTCTTGTCTTTTTCTTTCGAAGTTCACCTCTTCTGTTTCCTCCAGTGCTTTTCCATATACGAGGGGGGACCTAAAAGGAACCGGAAATTTGTAATAAAAATTTGTGTATTTATTTTTGGGTGTGGTGCAACTCAAAGTACTGTCTATTTCATGCAAAGAACTAGTCTAAACGTGTTCGTTTTTCAATCACCTCTTCCACGTCTTCTTTCGAGGGAATAAAACGAAGCCATACGGAGCAAGATCGAATGAATATGTGGCGGGTAGAAAAACTGGATCATGTTGTATTCGGTTAAAAATTGTTTCGCAATCAAGGTTTTGTGTGCTGGTGAGGCACGAATTTTACTACAAATACTTTCAGTTGCAATTCCTTGCTCAAAGTCCGTTAGCAGGAACTCCAGGGCGCACCAAACAAATCAACAAGTTCGTCAGTGGTTCTGCGACGGTTTTCCATAATCAGTTCACAAATTCTGGCCAAATTTTTGTCAGTTTGGGTCGCCCTGAGTGAGGTTGGTCTTCAAATGACTTCGAAGCGGGAAAACCACTCGTAAAGTTTTGTTTTCCCGGAGCAGCTTTCTTGTAAGTCGTTTCAAGCATTACAGCTGTTTCCCCAAACAGAAAACAGCCTCATGCGTTGTTCTCACTTTTCAGTCATCACAAAAATCGCAGAACAAGCGAAAGGCGCTTAACAAAAGAAATTATTATGACTTTCCTCGACAACGCTGGTCCGTACACTGATGCAAAGGTCCCAGCGAAAGGCATCTAGCTGCAGATGCATGTACTACAAAGGATCCGCCGACCAGAGAACAATTCCAGTTTCTTTTGGGTCCACCCTCGTATGTAGTCTCCATTTATGATTCTTGAACCAGGTATTAGCTTTCCAGAGATCAAATGTAACAAAAATAAATTACCCAACGATTCAGGCTCCCGATGTGCAATTGTGTGATGTAGGTTTTAGCAAGGAAACCACTCCAACCAGAGAAGATTTTCTTCTCTTTTGTCACGCTTTTCTGGACTGCCTCCTCCAATTTTTCCTTGCCTTCCCATTTCCATAACGCTGTTCCGGTTCCCCATTATCACCGTTCTTACTTAACCCTTACCATTCTCCACTTAAACATGTTCAATACGTTTATTTATTAACTTCTTCTTACTATGGTCTGCTTCTGAAGTACACATATACATTTGAATAATTAGGATATCCACTGCTTAGTTCAATAGCTTCGTCGCCAGCGCCCTTGCAGTTGTGTTACTTTTATCACATTTTTATCAACATCTTTTCTATACTGCAAAGCAACACCGGTTTCCTTCCTCTCTTCTTTGTTAATCAATTAAAATCTCCTGATTCCAACTCTCCGATTTCACATCGTATTTCACCAAAACCTAACACACTGATCGTTCATCTTCACATTTGTAAGGTGACAGGGTCCGATTCGGAGGAAATACTAGAATAGATTTTTAAATCATCTGCAAGAGGAAGTTTGTTGGAAGGTGTTATTCCAGCAGGCAAACCATCTGCAAATAGCATAAAGATAAAGAGGTCCAAGGTTGGATCCCTGTGACTCCCCAGAATTCACAACATATTGCCCGGTTATAATTTGTAACTTACACGATGTTTACGGTGTCACAAATAAGACAATCAACTGACGACATTACTCTGAGAAGTTGAAAATCACAATCTTGTTAAGAAGGATGTGATTAATGACATCCTTCTTTAGAAAAAAATATGTGTAAGTTACGTGTACGATATCGATTTGTGTAGCGTTGAATTCAATGTTTCAATTGAACAATGTTAGTAACAGTCTATTTATATGCACTAAGTTCTTCCTTTCTTTCTGTTTGAGAGAGTCTAATGCACATTAGGAATGAATTTGCAGTATGTATGCACTAGAATCGTCCTCTTTTTGAAAGACTTATTCTCTTAGGCAAAATTAACTCCCAGAAAACGTTGGAATTTAGTCCACTAAAAGGAAGAATATATATGTCATAAATAAGTCAAGTACATACAAGCACTTAAATTTTAAAATTATAACGTTTTAATTTCCTTTCATCTCTAATTTTTTTTTCACACACTTTACTTTCTCTGTGGTTAAATCTGAAAACATGAGTTAAAACAAAAACAGTTTGATGTTAACGAGACTTTTCAACTCTCTCATTTCGTTCAAGATATAAATTATTCCTTAAAATATGACTGCTATCATCCAAGCTATTTAGATTCAAAGCAGAGGAAAAAGTAACGTATAGAGTCAAGTGAAACAAAACTCAAGTACATTTTTCTTTCACTAATTTCTTAGAAAGAAAAAAAAATAATACAGAAAAAAAATATGTGTGAAGTGAGAAAACTAGAAACACGAAGAAAGACAGAAATCACAGCGTGACGTCTGTTAACGCTTCTGAAGTTAAAAAAAATATATATATAAAACTTGGCGAGAAACTTTCACACAGGTATTAACAGTCATTAACTTTAGCTGCAACGTTGAGAGTTTGGTCTTAATTTCCTCTGTCACCATTAGCATTCATTGTGTTCTTAGTGTTTCCTTTCTGTCTCGAAACACAGAGCATCTCACGAAACGTCACTGAATTCCTTATTTTTTAATATTTTCTCTTCTTCTGCAAGAAAATATGAACGTCTTGGTGTATTTTTTTTAAAATGTAGACTCACGTTCATATGAAATGGCCGACGAGAATATCTAAGTCTGCACTACAGGGTAATATTTAAGCAATATACAAATGTAAATTTAAAGTAGAACATATCATGTATAAGTTTTGCATGTATTTTGGTTCTCTGTTAAAACGTTGTGCAACTTTTAGGACTGAAATGTTGTCCGTCAGCCATTCTCTGTGAATCTGAGTGTACAATGTGCACAAAAAGAAAGAAAAGGGTTGTTTGTGCATCGCATAAGTATACCAAAAATGCTTTAACGAATACAAGCACACATATACAGATTAAAATGCTGTGGATATTATTGTGTCTTTTTTATTTATGTGATTTATATCAGTGAACTGTGCAGGCAGCAATGATATAATCGCGTTACAAGGGTAGGAGAGATGACGTCCCTCAGCAACCATACACCGTCAAAAAGTTTTAATCACTTTCATCGAAACAAGTTATGCAAACCAACGAACTGGCTGCATGGAAATTCAAGTAGGGTAAAGTTGATAATTTGGTGACACTGATAATTTCGATGCACTGGTAATTTAGTGACACTGCCCCAATAGCACACACACACGTTGAAAATACGTGGATTAAACGTTAGTACCGAAACGTAATTTTAGCGTTGTAAATATACCGAAATGTTCGATGTTGAATAATGCTTGAGAAGAAACAAGTTCAAATCAAAGAAGCGGACGATGAAGAAACAGGTTCAGTTGGCAAAAACAGAGCATGGCTGCTATCTATTGGTATATACATTTAACTGCATTTTGTCCCTGGTTTTCTTTATATATTAACTTTCCAACAGTAAATTATCCGACCGCCTGCTGTGGGGTTCGAAGAGGGAATGTTCCACCCTTATTGTTAGTAGCTCGGTACGCTACCACTTATCTATGAAGCCAAGTTGAGTGTCACTACTCTTTTACTATGCCCTTTGGCAAAAGCGCCACAATCGTGCCAGCCGTCAATGTTACGAAGACGTAAAAGGCTGTTTTAAACGAAGTCGTCACAAATCCAGATGCGTCGTTTTTACCATCATGTAAGAATAAGAATAAAGAATACTTTCCTTTTTTGTTTGTTATGTGCATTTTTTCTTGTTTACTTCTTCGTACTTCTCAATAAATGTAATATGTCGCCTTAGAAAAACGCATATAAAGCGAAATCTATGTCATAGTTGAAAACACTTCTCATTAACGCCCTATTGGCGAAATAAAATGTTCGTTGAAATATAGTTTAAAATTCAATCTGTTTTCAACATGCAAATGAGAACATGAGAAACGTAGTTAATGTTATCCTATTCGCTTTTAAGCACAATTTTTATGTAATTAACTTGGAAAGATAATCTAGAGTACAGTTCAATACAAATTGGTAATAACACGTCACATTAACGTCCTATCAACGAAATCAAATTTTCGTTGAAATATGGATTGAAATTCAACGTGTTTTCAACATGCAAAAGAGGACACAAAATAATAGTTAATGGTATTAAATTAGTTTTTAATTACAAATTTTTTATTCCATTAAATTAGAAAGAATGAAACGAAATCTATACCATAGTTGAAAATAACAGTTGAATCCACGATGAACTAACAACTTATCAACAATAACAAGTCTTTGTTGAAATGTCATTTAAATCCAAACGTACTTTCTTCAACCGATAACGGTTAATCAACGAAATAAACAAAAAGTCAACTTTTAAAACACGTTTGTGTGCTACTGGGGTGATAATTTGGGACATTGATAATTTCATGATACTGATAGTTTCGTGACACTCATAATTAGTGACATTAAACATTTCGTAACACTGAAAATTTCGTTACACTAATAATTTCGTGACACTGATTGATGATTTCGTGACACTGATAATCTCGTGATACATTTAATTTTGAACAGTCATGCGGTTACCAAAAGTTGTGGAGTTATAACTATTACCCACAATACATCCATACTTGTAGAGCCACCTGGGGACAAAAATTTTAATTCGACAAGTCTTCCTAATGCCGTGTCATTGAAAAATACAGTGGAACACACAATTAGCAAATGTCATCATAAAATGGCTTAAATATAGTCTAAATAATAATGATTGTGAATCTGATAAATATTTAGAATTTTTCGAACTGCTCTTTGTTGTTGTTGTTGTTCGTGGTCCCCCCCCCCCTCCCAAACTGAAAGGTTTGTAATTTTCCGTTAGAATCCTTCCATGCAGAAACTTGCCTTAATTTTCCCAGAACACTGACTGAACGTTTGTAGCAGCGTATCTTCTCAGGATATCATTAATTTTCAAGTGTTATTATGACTCACATGGTGTAACGGGCGTTCAATCATTTCCTACGCATGCTCTATGGGCGAAAGATCGGTATTCAAGCTGGCGAGGGTAACCACGTCCACATCTTGAAGAGCATTGGGTAGCAGCTGTGGTATGGGGATGAGTGTTATCATGATGAAACAGTTCGCGAATGGTAGCACAACGGGGAGGCGCACTATTCTAATGTAAGCGTTTCTGGGTCGTGAATTTTGGAACGACGCCTGTTGCCGGCCAGCTTTGCTGAAATTTTTAGAGTGTTTTTTATCTGTTTCACAAGGCGAATACCTAAAATAAAACTTTGGCGGATAATTTTTCTGTGTTTTCCACTGGAAGAGTGCTTGCCAAGAGCAAGTGATGTGATATGAAAAATTTAAGTTACAACTGTTTATTTGAATTCCGAAAAAAAATTCAAGCTGGAGCGGAGGAGAGATTTCAATCTAATATTTTAAAAACAAAGTTGAAAGCTCCTCCTTTCACTCCAAGGCAGCATATTCCTCTCTGGAGAAAAGCTCGTTGGAATGATATTAACCGCGCTCTTTCTCTTTTCCCATGGTGTATACTTGAAAACTTAACTGTAAATGAAGCTATTGATTTGTTCACGGATGTAATTCATGCTACCTGTAAAGACTTTGTCCCTGCAAAGAAATTCCGATCCTCTAAATATCCTCCCTGGTTTGATACAGAAGCGCGATCTGTTTTGAAAAATAAAAAACTTGCATGGGAGCTTTGGAAGCAACATCCTAATGCACATACTTATAGCTCTTTCTCCCAGATCAGGCGCTACTCCAAGAAATTGCTTAGGGCAAAGTATCAAAATTATATTAACGAGGTAACATCTGAAATATCTAGCAATCCTAAGAGATTTTGGTCCCTCATAAACTCAAGAAGATGTCAGTCACGTGTTCCGACAGAGTTAATTTACGATTCGGCTACAGCGGCTGGTGAAAAGAGGGTACATCTATTGAATGAATACTTCTCTAACAATTTCTGTGTCCAATCTCTTCCTTTGGCGCCTCCTCAGCTTCAGCCGATCTGTTCGCATTCACTGTCTTCAGTAAGTACATCATCTGATGAGG
>JAGDQP010039910.1:0-17516 GCA_022664845.1 Lepisma saccharinum | reverse complement strand
ATATTCATGAACTTTTGTACTTATGTCCTTTGTGAAGGAGAAAAGAGGTAGAGTAAGTATATTTCTGTCTACACGTGTAAAATTCTGTAAGATATTTTATATTTTTAAATTGGTTCTGGGTTACCCACTCACATGGTAGACTCTGTCATTGCACTATATGTACACGTGATACGTAAAGTAACTGTGTCGCTAACAAGGATGTACTACACGTGGAGTTTAAAGATCGAAAGAGAGAGTTATTAAAACTACATTGTAAGAGTGAATCGAGACTCACTTCGATTGAGTAGTCTTAGATATCTGTACCTTGTCATCTCTCTCTGAACTAAAATGTAACATCAATAGTACTCTACATTCTGTTCGCTGTTGTTAAGAACAGATTGAATCGCTTCTAAGTCTCGAAGCGCTTGTACTAATCTCTATTGGCTGTATCTACTTTTTGCTGTACATAACTCGAACGCTAACTTGAATAAATCAATATTGGATTAATTGAAGACTTTGTTTTAAGACTACGAAACTCCGTTACCAAACCGCAATTTCTTCAATAGCTGGTAAGGCCACGTCTTAAATATACACCACCAACACTCCTATTATGATGCTGTCCGAATGAAACCAGAAAGGCAAAAACGGGCGAATCCGATTTTTGTATGACAAGACACGAACATTTTTGTGGTTCTTCAGTTTTACAACAATCAAGAGCAATATCTTAAAATGACGGATTAAAAAAAAAATCACTGTAACTAATTGTTTCTGTCAATAGATCTGGACAACAATGTAAATCATGTTGTTAAGACATATTTCAAGTTTTTATCTTTATGATCAATTCTGTTTCGAATCTACATTGTTAAATCAACAATATTTTTGTTTCTTCAAAACTAAGGATATGGACGGCTTCAGCGAAGGATTGTGTAGTGTGGTGGTCAAGGACAACTGACTCCTAAGACTAATGAACGACTGAGCCAACGTTTTTTTACCAATCAAGCAAGAATTATCATTTAACGTTTACTACATCTCAAAGGGAACCGGAGAAAATATAAACAACACACGAGAAGTGACGCCTCGATTTACATCATCACTAGCTTTCTTGGTGTTTTGTTGTTCGCGGATGAATTTCACAATTCGGTGGAGTCGGCTGTATCAAACAGGTCAAAGATATTCACTCGTAGCAATAGCGGGAAGTAGATCATCGCTCTTAAATTTAAAAAAAAAATAATAATAATAATAATCTTCCAATGAAATGCAGACCAGGAAGGTAAGAACATGTTGAACTACATTATGATCTGTTCAGAAAAAAAAATCATATCTAAAGAAGTGACTGTTAGCCTATGCTGCAACAGGCCATAGTGGAAAGTATCTTATTAGGCTCCTAAAATCTCGAAGACGCTTTGAAACCATAGGACAACTGTGAGGATATGTTTATATAGTTCTAATTCTCTAAGATGAGCTACGATGAATTTGCAATTTTCTGTTAAAATGCGTCAATTTTTCCGAAGGAACTTTTCAGTTTGCATACATGCACGAAGAACTTAGATATCTCGAAACTAGAAATAAGTTAACTCGATATTTACTATTTGATTTTGTTGTTTTACAACTCCAGCACAATACAATTCTTACAATTTTGCAATGTGTCATTTCAAAATATCTGATGGGAAGAAAGAATGCCTGTGTTAGGCAATAGGTGCAACTAAGATGCATTGCTGTTTACATGTTGTTATCTTTCCGAGCTCTTAATACTGAAGAATGTATTAGACAGAACGGAGTTAACATGCTAAGTGTCATATTCAAAAAATATCAATCTCCAGAATAGTGACTAAATACTGTATATGTAATAAAAGAAGCATTTCCGGAAAATATATTCGTAGTTTTAATGTGAAAGACGATCTGGTAACTTTCACACATTCAAGAAATGAAAAATGCCCTAAAACTGTTTCTGTAAATTTAATGAAGAAAAAAAAAAAGCATTATTTACTAGTGGGAGAAAGGCGTGATTTTTCTATAACGAAAAGAAAATGCAGTGAACGATCTGGTAGTAATTTTCGAGCATGCTTTCTTTCAACAATTATGTTTAAAGTACACTCATGGTGTCTACTAATTTTGTGACTTAAAATTTCCCGAGTTTCCCATATTTTTTTAATCCCACCACCCAGTACAAGCATCCTGTATAGTATTGGTATTTTACAAGTGAAAAAAAAAACTTAAAATAGAGGATTTTCACACATTGAAAAAGTCAGGTCAGCAGTGGGAATCGAATCCACGACCTCCGCCTTGTCGGAGTAGTGCTCTTACCAACTGGACAGGTTTCCCTCATGAATCATAGATTTTCCTGAGTATTCTACATTTATAAAAATTCCTGATTATTACAGGTTTTCCATGTTTTCCTGGGTGCTGAACACACTGACATTAGTGTCAAATCAAAGGAAAATGAAACAATCTCCACAAAAAAGATATTTTTCTTGAAACACTTGGTTTGTTATTAGTATGTTTTTCAATGAAATAAAAACTACAAAGACTACCTTTACCCTTGACAAATACATAATGCAGTTCAAGTTTACGGCTGCAATATCATAACAAGATATAAGCCACTATCATCATCATATCATCAGAAAATCAAAGAAAGTGAATAACCTCAAAATGGAGCTTAATACAGTGTATGGTCATCCCTAGCAGCGATACAAGTTTGGCAATGATGCGGTATACTGTGAACACGTGTAGCGACGTCTTGTGTAGGAAGCAGTTGCTTCCTAGAAGTTGCAGACATGTTCGATTAATTTAAATCTGGTAAACGAACTGGCCAGTCTAAATTTATCATATTCTCACTTTCTAAAAATTCGTCCACCAATGCAGCTTTATGAGTGCAAACACTGTCATCCATCAGGAGGAAATTTTCTCCTGCATGCTGGCAAAACTCCCTCACGTATACTGCCAAGTTTTCATCGCGATAGCCTTGTCTATTCAGTCTGGTTATTTCGTGTAGATTCGTTCGTCCTATGCTGCTATTGCTGTCCAAACCGCCAGCCCACCATCTCCGTATTGATCACGTTCGATAGTGCTTGACGGATTATATCTTGTTCTTTGTTCTCTCTAGATGAGGCACCATCGAGAAGTAGACTGCAGACTGAACCGCTACACATTACTGAATAATACGAACGCCCAGTCCTCATCTGTCCAATGGGCGTGATCTCGACTTCATTGTAGACGATTCCTTCTTTGAGCAACGTTCAAACGCAGACTATCGGTTGCCTTGCATACAGTCCTCTTTCCCCTAGCTTTCCATACACAGTTAACCGAGGTATCTGCCTTCCTGTTGCAGGAGCGAGGTGTCATGCCAGTTGACGAGCGGTACTCCGATTATGGCATCTGGGGGTTATCAGCAAATAACGAAGTTCCTTGGAAATGTACCTCTTAGGCGTCCTTGCCCAGGCCTTCTGGATATGTCTCCAGTGTCAATAAACTCTCCACAGACGATTAACTATTGAGGGATTTACTCTGAGTCATCTGCCTACTTCAGTCTGTGACTGTTCATCCTGTAGTCTTCCAATGGTTTTCCAGTGTAAAGCGTCATTTAATCATCTTATTTAAGCCATTTCTAAGCTGTCTTTAATATTATCGTCTGTACCTCACAAACACTAATAAGCAACACCTTCGTCTACTTTAGTGAACGTAGTTTGCAACCGGCGTTGCAGTCACTTGCTATACCAGTGTTATCCCTTCGTTCCTACGATTTACTATGTCTCTCTACATTAGAATGGATAGTAGTCTGCTTTTGGCCGTGTATGGATATGATATGACATTTTAAAATTATTATTTATAACTTTTCACAAGTATTGTTTTAATTTTGGACTCATAGTGTATATTGAAACAGACTCCCACATCGTTGACATCGACTACGTCTCTAGTCAACGGTCACATTTCAAGAATTCATCCCGCTACGACAATCTGTACAAGCACACTGTAAGTTTACTACTGTTGTTCAACAAAGCAATTTTTGAGGTACAGATGTACATATAATAATTTACTTATTACGAACAAAGCTGAAAAAAAACAGAGAGAGAGAGAGAGAGAACACCACATTCTCACGTGCACATTCTCAAATATTCTTAACCTGAGAAAAATATTTATAATTATTAACAATTACAGTATATGCAATATAAACATATAACGAGTAACGGAATGGTTTATTTCTATTTATAAAAAAGGTACAAAAATTGCTTGCTGGTTTAAAGGCTGAACGAACTTTCGTATGAAAACATGTTAAAAAAAACTAACTGCATCTAACAATCGAGGGTTGCAAAGAGTGTCTCCTGTACGCTGATTCCAAATCTATCTTGCTCTTTTAATGTTATCGAGTTATCTGCCTAAGCTGCGCTAAATTTCTTTCCCTTAATTATTTATAACTTTCGAGCTGGTTAGTGCAGAATAATAAGCAACTTTCATTTGTGAATAACGCAAGCGGGTGTCTAAGATATGAAGTCAATCGAACAACCCTTCTTGTCACACTAGCCAAAATGTACCACTCGAATGAGAAACAAGTCGAAAATAAGGTGACAATGTTAGATGATCAAGGGTAGTACACCGATAACACATTAGTATTAGTAATAATACATTAAGCATTAGTAATAATAAAAATATAGACTCTATGCTTCATATCTCCCGGAAATATAAGCATCCTCCCCTCGGTGATGTTTCTCTGAAAGAAACACTGAAGTTTAGCTGCAAGTACTCTTTTTAATCTGCTTTACAGCAATACTCTAGCAATGGGCGAATGTTTGCATCTTCCGTTAGTATTTTTCTCTTATTCGAGTAGTTGCAAAATAAACATATTAGTGACGTGGTCAAAGGAATTATTTGATTGACTCCATACTGATATCCTAGCATTGTTCACCAAATGAAGGTTTAACTATCACTTTGCAGTAAATCGTTCAGAACTATTCAGTCATTAAATTTAAAGTATTCAGCAGGTCCCATTGTGGATAACTCAACAAATATGCGACGAAGTTTTTTTAATTAATTTAATTTTAATGAGGCTACGATTGGAATCAGCTTACAATAATCTTTAAAATGGCTCTAAGTTTTGCTTAAGTTTCAGATTCACTCTTCGTGACTCTCCGTTGTAAGCTGAAGGATAAATCAGATTTCTTTAAATCACTGTAGGCAGTACAAAGCACTATAAATATTGTATTCTACACTTGTGCTGTACTTGTTTCTGTGCGAGCTGTTACAAGTGCATCAGGCAGCAAACATTTGTAATTAAACAGAACCATGTAATAGAAAAATGTATTTCCAACGCCTTTCTTTTTTTCTCTCCAACGTAAATGTATGTCCTCACCTTTTCACAAATATTAAAAATAAACAACATAAAGGTACATTACTTACTTTTTATTTTTCAGAAGATCTAGAACTTGTAACAATATCTGCCACAAGAACTCCACTTTCTTGCTGTAGACACAAGCTGATCCCTGCACTAGCAAAGCAGCTTCAGCAAAATTCATCGACGTCTTCCCTCCATCGAAACTAATTTTAACTCTTGCCAACTCAATAAGATATTCTTCTAAGTACTGAAAAACACAACAGATATTCTTCAGAAGAATATTTTTAAAAGAACGAAGGCTGATAATTTAAATATGATTAAGATTTATTAGGCTGTCATTTAAGACAAATTATATTAACTTAATCACCTGGATATTTTGTTACTTATTCATATATCAAGGCCTGAGCCATAGATTCCTAAAGGACAGAAATAAATTCAATTCAATTCTTTGATATATCACACTACGAAACATATATTGAAGAGATAAAGAGAGACGATTGTGATTATATTCTAGTTTACATTTGATCTAGATCTTATTCTAGATTGCCTTTGATTTTCCTTAAAAGCTGCGAAAATTACAACGTTACAACAAGTGAACAACTCTAAATATTAATCCAATTCAGTAACATAGAAATCAGTGGAGGATGAAGATACAACACCAACATTTCAGCATTGCATTAACTGTGCATTGTTCAAATTGCTCATTATTCGTCTATGTACTAAATCCTCGTTATGCACATACTTTATGGTTTTTTCACGACTAGAAAAGCATGCGTTTCGATCTGTTACGTAATCCGTTAAAGTACGTTATGCTTACAAAAGCACAGTACAGTAGATCCGTGATTATTCTAATTAACTGGGAGCGGGACTACGTCAGATACGGAAAAACTTTGATAATATGGAGATCTGGGATTAATGGGTTACAAAACTTAACGATAACTATCTGCATTAAGGTAAAGTTGGTGTTTATTTAATACGCAGATTACATAACAATACATATGCAATTATACTAATGAGATGACTAGAGATGACTATACAAGAGTCTTATATTCCAATTGTCCACAATATGAAGATCTAGGTTGGATGTACGGTTCTCAAGTGTAGCATGTTTCCTTATTAATACTGATTAAAGTACTAATAAACCGCTTGTTTTTCGTATTTAATTTCATATTTAACTTTTTAATGTTTTAAATATCTACAAGAAATATGTGAAGAGGAACTCATCCCCTTAGGTCTATTTAGAATTTTCTATGTAGGGGTAAGATAGGGTCTACAGATTTTACTGATGATATTTTACATTCAAGAATGGAAAACTGAGGTTTTTTTTTTTTTTTCTTTTTTTTCCAGGTTGGAGAGTCGGGACAATGATGTTCAGCACTGGTTTATGTTCCCTTACCTGTAGGCCGGACTCTCGAAGTCAAAACGAGAAGGGATAAACAGATGCAGTACATTATTCAAGCACAAATAGTTAATCGAAACTCACCAGAGGAAGAAGTAAACATAATAGTTATCACTATCACTATTGATGTCGCCATTTCACAAAAGCACTCGTCCCTCGAAAGAAAAGTTTAAATGCATAATGTAAGATGCGACTGATATGCCTAAGCGTCTCATAATGGAATATGACGGGGAATGTAATCTCAAATACGGCAATTCTGAACGTATCAAATAAATCAACTGACATCACAAATTACGCACCTAAGCATTTCATCTTAGTGGTAATTTAATGAATTTCTTGTGACTTACATGATCTATTTCTGAGCACAATTTGTAACTTTTCTCACAAAAGAAAAAACCCTAAACGACTGAAAACATGTTCTGAAAAAATATTCCCGAAGTTTTCTTTGGTGTTCTCATTTAAGAAACGTCTTTTAGTGTCAGCTACTGTCCTCCCTCGTGTCAAAAAGTTTAGCATTTGCAACACGCTATCATTAAAATATATTATAGTACATTAGATTAATTGTTCATCACCTACAATCAAATTCATAAAAATGTTACCGAGTGGCTGTAGCACTGTTGGTATAGCCTTGGTTTCGCATTCTGCTTCTGCGTTCGATGCCAACGGTCGATCATCCTAACAATTTTTTCTGTCACACCAGGCAAATGCCGGGATGGTAGCTTCAACTTCGATCTTCGCCGCCTGCTTTGCACATCCTTTCCCCATCCCTACCCCGGTCTGAGCCATAGGTTCCTACAGGACGTAAGTTCAAATCAAAACAATTCACTGAAAATGGCGGATGGAATATTTTCCAGAGTTCGAAATTTTCCCAATCTAGCAAAATGGAGCTAGTACACAAGGTAAACAACTTATAGTTCGGCAGACAGGTGAAATATTTGGCAGAATTGTGCCTTTAATGATAAAAGCATGAAACTTACAGCATAGATAATGAACATTATTCTGAAGATTTTAAGATATCAGATTTTTTCGGAAACGGCCGCCATTTTGAAAAAATGGTGCCAAAAAAACTGTTTTTTCGCATTTATCTCACAAACGGTAACACGTACAGAAATTTTGCAAGAATACAAAATGTAAGATTATATATATATATATATTTCTATTTGAGTCATTATTACTATTTTTCACCTAAAATGAACGGTTACAAAGTTATCACCGGTTTTAAAGTTGTAGATTTCAATCCGAATCCAAGCACTCCGTGTCAAAAACAAAGCCAAGTTCCCAAGCAGTACAAAAAAGAGATGTTTCAGCATATGGAAGTTTTGCTATATAAAATTTGCCAAGTTCTTTCCCAAGTAGTTTTCACATCGATTTAGAAGTTTTATGGAACAAATGAAATTATCTTATGCTTACATGACGGATTGTTTCAAGAACTTGGTCAACTCCATGGTAATTCTACTGGCACCTACTTAAGCACTGTACTTTTCGATTAAATTCCAGACCAGTTGTCCAAGTTCTTGAAACAATCCCAGTCATGTAAGCAGTATAAGAAAATTTCATTTGTTCCATAGAACTTAGCTAAATCGATATGAGAACTACTTGGGAAAGAACTTGGCCAATTTTATATATCAAAACTTCCATATGCTGAAACATCTCTTTTTTTTGTACTGCTTGGGAACTTCGCTTTGTTTTTGAAACGGAGTGTTTTGGATTCGGGTATCACAACTTTTTGTAAATTTAATTTTCTATTTAGGGGGTTGATGGTAGTAAGGGGTAGGTTAGCTACTTGTTTCTAAAAAGATCACAACATTTCTAGCTAGTCGAGAACACGTCAGAACGTGTATATTGATTTCACAATTTGAGGGGCTATTTATTGTGCCCTCCTAGGGGTCGCATCCCAGATTTTGGACCTTTCTAGAGCTTTAAATGTTACCCCCTAAGCATGTGTAAAGTTTGTATTTCTAGCTAGTCGGGAACATGTCTAACATTTATGTCACTGAGTGAGTCAGTGAGTGGTTATTACACGAAAAAAGGCTATTTTGGGGGCTTATAACTCAGCACCCCATGAACCCTTTGACTTGAGATTTGGTAGTACTATAGAAGATTTTATTACTTGAAAACGTTGTTGATCTGGTGTTGCTGGGGTAATAAGTAAGGAATGATGTCTTGAACATGGTGATTTAGCTTTTTTTTCGGTCTTTTTTTAGTGTTTCGTGTAAAGCTACTTGACACCGCTCGTCGTCGGGTCGGCTTGGAACTTAACAGAAAAACGAACTCAAAAGTTTTTCGACATTTACGCGAAAATGGTACAAGATACAAACAAAGATGCAAAGGACATAAATTAAAGAATACAAAATTTTACACAATCAGGTTTTCTTCTTCAGGCTGTTTATATTGTCTTTTAATTGCATTTTGTATGTTACGATTATTTATACGTAGTGGAGTAACGAATCACCATATCGGAACGCAGTAAAACTGTAATAAACGAAGGTGTTCACTGTAGAAGTAAATTGCGAACTGAAAGCTATTGAATATAACGTTGTATGTATTACAGCGTTAGCATACACCTTTCCTGCTATTAGTTTTCAATCACGAGTTTTTTGACAGAGTCAAGGTTATTTATTCTTTGTGATATAAAGAATATTTTTAGTAATAATGAATTCCGTAATGCAAACAAGTTTCAATATCGACTTATCAGATTGTATTCCTACTTTAGAGTATTATAAATCACTTTAAAAGTTTACAAGCTATCTTATGCAATTGACCGACACTCGATCAGTGCAACTGAATTGTTCAGTTATATTTTTACATTCTCTTTTATTGTGTGCATAATGCCATAATCACTTGCTTAACGATCTGATCAGTGCAGGATCTAGGGGAGGCCAAAAGAGGAAAGCGCCCCGGGCGGCACGTTTAGAGAGCGGAAAAACAGCTAACAACAGAAAATAAAAGCTCCTAAAAATGAAGTAAAGTCGCCTAGTAAATTGAATTGAACTAAACGTGCTCAAAATTTCAATACCGGCGTGCTAAGATATTTTTTATGTTATTCCATAGAACCTACCTTCATCTCTAAAATAAAAAACTGCGGTTCAAGTCAGATACGCAGGTCTACTGCCTTACTGGAGTTAGTAATAGCGATGACCTGACAGGCTACAGAGAGGATAACAAAAGTACACTACGTGATGCGAGACAATGTTGTGGCAGGTCGTGTTGTTTGGCTGGAAAACGATGGAGAGGGCGGCAAGATTTAACTTTGCCCCCATAGAAAAATTTCTAGCGCCGACACTGGATCTGATTTCGATTCAGACAATTGCGATAGACTAGGAATATATCTTACACGATTATCGAAACGCTGAATATCAGTCATCATTTTTGTGGTGAGCTGCAGATCATCACTGCAGACTGTTCATCTTCATCTCGATGTTTCTTCCACTTCCATATCACTATTACTCATTCTCTCCCCAACGTGTTGCTTAACATACAATGGACAGTCTTGTTTCAAATATCTTTATTATAATGTTTATTAGAGGCATTCCATCTATAAGGGGCAGTCAGCTATGAGGAAAGAAGAGAGAGTGATAAAAGTATCGCAAATTATTACTCCTCTCCCCGAAGCATTTACCCCACATATGGTTTTCAGCTTACTTTTTGATGGAAATGTGCAGTATACATGTCTACATAAAAAAAAATCGTTCATAGACAGAGCTATTTCCGGAATAATTGTTGTTCACGACAAAAACAAGAACCAAAAGAAGAGAATATTAAATTTTGATATTTGGAGAGACGCAAATTCTAGCCAAGCAATGGGTCTTATAAAAAATAAAGTGAACCAACATAGTGTAAAATTTTGTGTTCTTTAATTTGTGTACTGTGAATTGTTTTCATATCTTGTACCATTTTCGCGTAAATGTCGAAAAACTCTTTTAAATTCGTTTTTCTGTTAAGGGTTGAAATTTACAACTTTAAAACCGGTGATAACTGTAACCGTTCGTTCTAGGCGGAAAATGGTAATAATGAGTCAGAGAAAAAATTATCTTTCATTTTGTACTCTTGAAAATTTTCTGTACGGGCCACCGTTTGTGAGATAAATGAAAAAAAAAAAAAAATTCGCGTTATATTTTCAAAATGGCGGCCGGTACAGGAAAAAATTTGAGATGGCCTTATATCTTAAAATCTTTAGACTAATACACACTATCCATGCTGTAACATCATGCTTTTATCATTAAAGGTACAATCCTTTAACCTATCTCTCGGACTATTATGGAAAGACCGTTTTAAATCTACCGTACACGCCTGTGGAAGGGGCCAACTCTTTCCTGATTTTTACAACAAATTTCAAAGGTGGAGCCATTACACGATACTTTCAAATCAGCTTTTTCTACTACCTTTCCTGGACGGCGATTTTGACCTTAAAATAAAGAGAGCGGTCATGAAAGGCAGGTTTTCCTTTATGGTTGTATTCACGTAAGTTATTGATAAAACAAAAAACCCTCGGAGCTTAAACCCGGCAGTGCAATTCGCAAACTTTCCCATCTTTACTTTAAAGAAAACGTACGATAATTTTACTACATACCGAGTGCAGTGAATGACTGCTTGTTATGTGACTTAGACCCCTCTCTAGCAGATATCCCTAGTTATAGGTCATGCAACAAGGCCATCAGTTCTTCACCCCCCTCGCACACACTTTCGTATACATCTCTGCCAAGAGTCATATTACATGTAGCTCTTCTCGGCCCTGAACTTGGGTTGTCCAAGAGGGGGTGGGAGTAAGAAAGATAAATTTGCAACGGAAATGGAAGACAGGTATTCCTATGGGAGATGCTTATAAAATGTGACCTGCCACTAAGAGTGTTCAAAAGCCCGAAGTCAATTGCGGAATTCCAACATTCCACAATCACAAAATTTATCATTCCGGTTTCTTAATTCACATTTAAATTCTAGCATATTCCGGGATTCAAGAATTCCAGAACCAGAAAACTTGGCCTCTCTCTTCTGGAAATCGAAGGCCTCTCTCTTCTGGAAATCGAACTAAACTTTATGAATGTTATTGAATTTCAAACACATTCGTTTTAACACCCTCAGTATTAAACCTTTCCAGTCTCAGTCACACACTCTCTCTCTCTCTCCCCTCTTATCCCAAGCGAAGGTGAATGATCTTCGGCACTGCTATTCCATTTGGCCTTGTTTGTAAGGTTAGTTTAGTCCTAAAACAGCGGTGCAGGATAACGGAAAAAGATAAACGAAAGTCAAAGGTGTGTGCATGTGTACGACATTCCGGAATTCCGACTTTGGAATATTTAGGCATTCCGAAATTCTGACTTTTCGACACTTCCTTCAATATTAACAATTTCTTCTACGTTTTACACTTTCGAATACCCCAAAACCTGTTTGGCTGGGTATTACAGTTAGCATTAGCCAGTATCGTAATCTACCACTTGATGGCAGCACTAGGCAGAGACAAAACAAACCACGTATACACCACGGCGCATTTCCGGTGCTACTGTCACGTGCGTCGCACGCCTGGACAGATCCTTGCAATTCTTCCAAGATGGCGAAATGACAAATCTTCAGGTACTGGTGCACAATGCGCTACATAGTATACTCTATGAGCCTCTCCACTCTGGTGATGGTGGTAGGGGTTGTCACCATCACTGTCAGATCTATCTTTGTACCTGTCCAATTCTTTGTTGGCGTGCAGTTTTCTTTGTAGCCTTCCACCCTGACGTACGAAGTTTTTTTCGTAATGCTGCATGCTCTCCACACAATGATACTAAGTGCGTGTGAATCTCTGCGATACTGAAGTCCTCTCTAAAGAGACCACGTCATCTAGCGGTGTCCTTACTATTCGCTTTCCACGTTCTACACGCACACACTGACAGCTGCGCGGAAAATGCGTCGTTGCGTACGTGTTTTTGCCCACTTCTGCCATCAGGCAGCAGATGACAGTACTATTAACCGGTAACTACAATACTCAAGGCACATGGTCGATCGTGAGTTTCGGGATATTTAAAAATGTAAATCAGCAGGATATCATGGTATCTACTAATTTTGTAACTTGAAATTCCCTAAGATTTCCAGGATTTCTTTTTTTTTTTCAAATTCCCTGAGTTCTTAGTATACTGGAACATATAAATAATAAGCAATGACATTTAATTCCACTACCACCCAGTCCAAGAATCTTGTATATTATTGGTATTCCACAAGTGAAAAGAAAATAATTACTTTAAAACAGAGGTTTTAACACATTGGAAAAAAATCCGGTCAGTCATGGGAATCGAACCCACGACCTTCACCTTGCCGGGGCAGTGCTCTTACCAACTGTGGACAGGTTCACCTCACAATTTTCCCTCATAAATTATAGACTTTCCTTAGCATTCCAGATTTATAACATTCCCTGAGTACTCCAGGTTTTCCGGGGTGGTAGACATCCTGTTTATAGATTATCCACCGGCAAAAGAATTATATATGTAGGCAAGCTGCCTTTAAAAATGAGCACATATTGCGAATGAGTAATATATTTTTCATGGACTTCTTGTAAAGGCTTTTACAAAGACATACTTTCATTGACGGGAATTTACTTGTACGTAAGACGATCTGGAAAACTGTAACATATATGTATGTCGGATCTACATACGTCTGGTTGCTGTTAGAAGTACCGAAGTCCATTTCCCCAAAATTTGGAATGCATATCTAAAGTTCTTAAAAAACAATTAAATATGAGTGGTATAACTAACCAGGTAACAAATTACAAGAGTTCATAGATTGTAATAACAAATTTGCGATTCACTTAACAAATTCTGTGATTTATCATAACGATTCAAGACTTTCATATTTCATTTCTCGAAAATTCTGTAAATGTGACTTGGGTACTTTTACTAATAACCCCACGATATTACAATGAATTTTGAATCCGATCGTTTCAACTCAGTATTATCGAGATGAATTCAAATTTCAGAGTACTTTCATTACGATCAATTTGCGCCATTGTATCGTAAATGGTGATAAAGCATATTTCTAATCATCCACTGCTACCGGGATTTTCAGGATGCGAATTAAACATGGTCACGAAGACAAGGACATGAAACTATTTAAAATGAAATTGGATACTTGGTCCATAATAAGACAAATTTAAAGGCCCTCATTTACTGGCAGTTTAAACTTGGGAAATACCGATCCGAGTATTATCTCACATCCACAATTACTGCTACAAGTTGCATTTAGTATACTATCTTATGGTCAACCGATGGTAACTAAGAACATTTTGAACAGATTTATCCAATTAGAGTTTTAAATTGAGATATTAAACTTTTCTTCTAGTCTCTTTCAGCACTGGCTCACGAAAAATTTCATACCATTGGTTATGGAATACCGTATTTAAGGGAATCTAAGGCGTCCTCGAACGTAAGACGAAAATGAAAATAAATTTAAAAAACTGTAAAAATTAGAATTTATGTCTGTTAATTCCCGCATATATTACAAATGCTTTCTGAGGGCAAACTCGAGTTATATGGTACATACTGATGCAAATGTTTTACTATATTTCCAGGCATGTATAATAAATCTGTTTCTGTATGGGAAGTGCATTCGATAATTTTGTTTTTCAGCAAAGAATTTAACATTGTTCAATGTTAAAGTAAACATTTTTTACAGAATCGCGACTAACGGCGATAGGAATCATTCGCAAAACCCTACCATTTTCTACTTTAAACTAGGTCTTACTGACAGCGCAAAATGTACGCCTAAACTTGCAAAACTCGAATTTAAGACGCGCCTTGATTTTGGGGGAGAAAAAATTTTAAAAAGTCAGTCTTAGATTCGCGTAAATACGGTACATTAAAAAAACAAAAACTATATTTCTTCAGTAGCATTTCTACACTAAGTACAGTTTCTAAGTACCTGAATCCTGAAACTTCAAAGATTCTACGCCACACATGTAAGATTCCACCAACTATCATTCAGTGTCACTCTACTCAAGTTACAAACTCATACTGAACCCTTACCCGTCGTCTTGAAGTGATTATTTTTCGGGAAATAATTCCGATTCAACATTTTCTTGAGGGATTGTTCAACTTCCACAGGGAGGGTTCACATTTCCCCGCCCTGTCCCCCAATTCAGACAAGATTACTCGAGCAACGAGCATAGTAATAAGTCTAAAATAACAGAAGGACATCCAAGAAAACCGTTTCTGAAGTCAAGTGCTGTGAAATGAAATGAAGACATATCAACGAAAATGTGTGCAGCACTAGAAAGTTCAATGAAACTAACTGGAAGTATTTATCTTATTTCGTGTTGGTGACACAAGTGAATATTTATTGGTACCTCCCGAATCGCCACGGAGCGTAATGAAAATATTTATTTGGCTAGAAGTAACTATTTATTATCATGAAACCAGATACAGCAATAATAGCTATTTTATATTGGACTGTCACACAATAACACCACTTACATTTAGTATAATTTAAACAAAGACTTTAACATGTGCGATAACATGTTGAAAATACACATAAAGAATTGGTCATTATCGTAATCGGGAATCGATTCTCGATCCTTGGGCTGCCTACCGAATTCTCTACCATTATGTTATATCAGAACCACGCCAACTTTCTGTGTATACAGAGTACTCCTCAGTCAATGTACCCTGCTAAATGTGGAGATTTTAATTCAGGAGTGCTCCCGTACAGACAGAAAGTTGAACAGATTCTAGTGGCTTAATACAAGAGCATTCATTTAGTAACCGGGAGATCCTGGTTCGATTCCCGGTCCCAATTTCTCTTTGTAATTTCAAAACAGAAATAACTTATTTTTTCTGTAAAACTATTTTTTTTAGTTTGGCAAGTGTGGGGATTTCCGGGAAAACTACACTTCCAGATCCTTACAACTTGATTTTCTCTTTGCAATATTTAATAAATAGATTATTTAAGTCGATTAGTGAAATATATTTTATTCCTTCTGTTATTAAAACGCACGTAGATGTCTCATCCAGAGGAAGACATTAACATATACAACTCGCACCAACCTTAGCTATGTCCACCTCGAAATTTTTGGTCAGATCCCTTATAGGATTTAAAAGCTCCGCAAATCTTGAGTCCGACTCTTGCGTTGACGGGATTGGCATAGTGTCAATTAATTGTACAACCAATCTGAAAAAAAAAAATACATAAACAAATAAAACAACGAACTGTCCACACAAAACCACAAACAATAATACAAAGAAAACAATCACATTCAACACATTCAAAATACTGAAACGTAACATGTAGGATAAAACTCACAAGACGACATTCTTATAATATAAATAATACGTAAAGTGTCACTCGCCATGGTTTATGCTGAATATTAATTAGCATACGCTGATTTAAGAAGTTGAGAAATAAAATGAAGCATTTAATATTATACGAAAGTTAAAAATGATCTATGACAGGTAGCCATTTGTATTTTTAGGAAAAAAGAAAAATCAGACGTAGTGAACAAGACAAAAGTTACGAAGATCCAACATTTACAGTTACTACCAAAACATCCATGTTAGATATGTTCATATAGCACTATACTCACAATAAATTTTTCATGGAAATAATTATCTGTATATAACTAATGGTACTTTGGGAACTGTTGCTTCAAATATGCCACGTTCACTAAAATTAGATATTATTTCTCCAAGAACGTACCTTTTGTTTGAACTAATTATAATTAACCAACAGATAAAAATAGTAATATCGAGAGTCTGGATCCTGTCTGACTCCGAATTTTAAATACAGTGTTTACACGTGTAATGAAATTAATTTTACACGAGTAGTATCATATGAAGGAACATTCCAAACACTTATTAGTCAAAATATCGCAGTTACTCTGTGTTAATCAGCGCGTGGAAAGTTCCTTCCTATAATACTACACATTTTTAATTTTACCTCAGACTTTCATTTCTTCTAGTGATGGTTTGAATTTTACTAACTCTATTTTCAATGCAATGTCTTGGATTTTTATTTGCGGTAGGAACCTGGTTCTGCTCTGTATCTGGGTAAGTGTTTAGAGATTTGAATCAGGGTAATCGGATTTAGAATCAAGAGTTTCTTTGATACAAGTTTTCAAGTAATGTTTATAATTCTAATGTAAGTATTTTGCACTGGCACCTCGACTCGCATATTACTCCTGTACATTTGACTTTTCCAAATGCTTACTACATGTACTAAAGTATGTACTACGTACATGTATGTATGTACCATGAACACGAGGTTATGTTCAAAATTAACAGGACTTCTATATACAATTTCCATTTCAATATGTTTTGTACTATAGTCTGCATATTATTATTTTTTATAATTCTATTAATTCATTATTGTTAATTTAAAGATTTAAATGCGATCATTCTATTGTTATTATTGTATATAGGAAAAGAATTTGAACCGGTGCTCCACAGATGGCACCACAGTTTTTAACTAAATAGTGAAATGAATTATATTTATTTAATTGAATTAATTTCTTTATTAAAATGATTTAATATTTAAATTAATATTTATGACGTTATTACTAATTATATGTATATAATCACTGAAAGTAATGTTTCCCGTGAAGGTACTATATTGTATCATTGGGTTTACTTCTGTGGTTGTTCTTTGTATTATATAATTTATGGTACTACATCTTGCAGTCCTGGTAGTTCTTACGAACTCCATGACTACTTAAATAAATATAGTTCCCTTATCCTCCTAGTATTTTATTCTTCTACGTTAAGTCACAAGACCTCCTACTGGAATACCTATATGCCAATAGCACGCACGACCCCTACGCTAGGTGGAATTTAAGTCATAACAGAACAT
>JAGDQP010039909.1:0-17516 GCA_022664845.1 Lepisma saccharinum | reverse complement strand
CCTTTGAGGATTAAATGGAAGTGAGGGTGTGAATATTTCTTGTAGATATGATGCAAATGCGTCTGCTTTGGTTTTATCAGAATGAAGTGCTTGATTGTCTTGTAGTAGTGGATATGTTGTTTTAGAGTATTTATCGGTGAGTGCGTTGAACCGTTTCCAGTACTGTGTAGGATGGGCTTTATCAGCAAGTGAGTTGCAGGTTTTTACCCATTGTCTTAATTTATAGGCTTTAATGTAGTTGCGTACTGTGCGTTGAAGTTGGCGATGGAGACGAAGTGATGACTGAAAATTTTTAGCACTTCTTATATGTTACAACATACAGTAAGGCAGCTATGAGAATTTGTTATTAAGTTAACAATGATTATGAATTCATCTCTTGTTTGTTTACTTTATGTTTGCTAGAGTGAAAATGTGTAATTAAGAACATTTCTGCATAAAAGAAAAAAGTAAAAACAGTTATTTTATCATTAAAATTGTTGATGGGATGATACGAAAAAACTCTAGCGCCATCTATTGGGCAACTTTAAAGTCGAAAACCAATGCAGAAAGTTTGGTGCCGAGCTCTTTTATTCGTACAAAGATAAGTAAGAGCGAGAACGCTTAACTTGGTAGCTGCAGTTTGGTCCTGTGATGAAGACATAGAACACTTAATAGAAAGCTAACGCTCCAGGTTTTAACCCTGGCACAAAGGTTCTGTGCTGTACTGGAAGTGTTTCCAAATGGGCTCTGGAAGTTGTTAATATTACTGTGGAACATTGCGGATACTTGTACGGTACGATACTATATATTTCGATTAAGAAAAAATAAAGTCATAAAGGTAGCATACATTTAAGCTTAGGTAAAGCAGGTTCGATCTACTATAATTTCCTATTTTAGGAAGAGGTCTTCTGTAGAGTAAAGAATCTTCTTCTTCTTCTCCTTACAGAAAAGAGTATTAAATTATAAAAATGAATTGATTCTAAAGTAATACTGAATGTGGTTTACTTATTTTTCTTATAATTTCGGAAACATCCGCAGTTGAAAAGGACGGATACAAATATAACATTTAATAAAACAGGTGTTTCAAATTGATGTTTTCCGAAATCGAGAGCAAGTACGTTATGCTCAATTTAAACATACAAAATCTACCATTCGATTATGGTTAGCTCTACTATAATATTATTCAACTTTCCTTCACACATCTCGAAGAGACATTTTCTGCAACGAGACACAGTTCAACATAAGGAATTTCTATATTGATTTTCTATTATATATGATTCAAATTTCTACAACTCACACTAAGGTCACATACTTTCTACAATTTGAAGGTACGTAACACAACTCGATGGAACTTTCTCTCATCTCCAGCGAGTTTTCTACAAGGAAACACAGTTCAAACTGATACAGATATAACATGGAATAAAACACGTGTTTCAATTAGCTATTCTCTTAGCGAAATTGGAAAGTAAGAGAAGATTGAAAGCTGTCTCCTCTCGTGGTAACAATACATTTTATGCTAAATGTTCTGTTTAATTATATACAATCATAGAGTCCACAACTTTTGAAAACAAGTTAGATGCAGAGTACAATCTAATCGTACAAAATCATCAGTCAATAAGACATCTGTTTCAATTCGCTACTCACTCTTTTTTTTTTCAAATAATCCACAGGATTCTGCATTCATACTAACAACAATCAAACACGTATTTCAATTGGTTACAATCCAATCGCAGAAAAATAATCACTCAATGAAACACCTGTTTCAATTGGCTACTCACTCTTCTTTTTTCAAATCTATCCGCATGGTTCTGCAGTCATATTAAAACAATCAAACAAGTATTTCAATTAGCTACAATCGAATCGCAGGAAAATAATCACTCAATGAAACATGTATTCACTTCTTTTCCAACCCTGAACGATAAAAATCCCTGTTTCCATCGCAAATTCTTTTCTAAAATCTATCCGCAAGGTTTCGCAGTAATATTAACAACTTCCAGAGCCCACTTGGAGACACTTCCAGTACAGCACAGAACCTTTGTGCCAGGGTTAAAACCCGGAGATGAGGAGCTTTCTATTAAGTGTTCCAGGTCTTCACCACAAGGCCAAACTGCAGATACCAAGTTAAGTGCTCTCGCTCTTACTTATCTTTGTAGGAACAAAAGGACTCGGCACCAAGCTTTCTGCATTGGTTTTCATGTAAGGACAACTTCCAGAGCTCACTTGGAGACACTTCCAGTACAGCACAGAACCTTTGTACCAGGGTTAAAACCCGGAGGGGGGGGGGCTTTCTATTAAGTGATCCACGTCTTCATCACAAGACCAAACTGCAGCTACCAAGTTAAGTGCTTTCACTCTTACTTATCTTTGTACGAACAAAAGAGCTCGGCACCAAACTTTCTGCATTGGTTTTCGACTTTAAAGTTGCCCAATAGATGGCGCTAGAGTTTTTTCGTATCATCCCATCAACAATTTTAATGATAATATAACTGTTTTTACTTTTTTCTTTTATGCAGAAATGTTCTTAATTACACATTTTCACTCTAGCAAACATAAAGTAAACAAACAAGAGATGAATTCATAATCATTGTTAACTTATTAACAAATTCTCATAGCTGCCTTACTGTATGTTGTAACATATAAGAAGTGCTAAAAATTTTCAGTCAGAACATTTACCTATCTGGGAAAAACACTGTTGCCAAACAGAAAGAGTACCAGTTTTTTGATTGAGCCTTGTGGAGGACTTAGTGGTTACCACAAGTCAACATCACCAAAAGGACGAACTGCTGCCTCTTTAGGGAGTCATAGTGGTTCTTATCATCTCATTCATTTCATTGAGAGTGTTTGACGATTAGCTCTCTGATTTTCAAGAGAGTTCCTCTCTTCTGGCTTAGGCCATGCCACCACCCCCCGAAAAATCACACGGGAATATGGTGACAAAGATCAGCATGGACCCCAGTTCATCTAAAAGATCTTCATTCTGTCAAACTAAAAGAAAAACGTAATCGATCTAGATCTCCTGTTAAATCTACTCATGACAACAACGATGCAGACTCATCAGACATGGAGGTTTCTACTGCTGCCAATGAGAATCCAGCGATCTTCAATTTTCTTCTCAGAAATGCTGATCCGAAATTCTCCAATCCAAAGCACGTCTTGATCCAACTTCAAAAATACAATCCAAGAGCAATCATACACGAAATTGTCTTCAGGTGAAATGGAATCCTAATTAAATCACCAGATCTAAATCTTGCTCGTACGATCTTAAACAAAGTCTCCATACCGTGTTTCTAGCTAACGCAAATTTTCAATAATTAACTCCTACTACCAAAAACCAACATCCTGCTCTTCGTCGCTCCCTTACACTTTGTATAGTTCTCACTAACATATACCGATGACGAAATTATGGATGAACTCCGCTTCAATGTTACGAAGTCAAACGCGTGATCGCAAAGAAGGTCCAACTTACTTAGTTCGAGTTCTGTCTGACTCCAAGGAGACAATTAACGATCTACTTCAAAACGGGGCATACATCTACAAATGTCAACACCGTGTTGAGCCATCTCGTACAGCAGCCCCTATACGTCTCAGATGCGAACGGTGTCAAGCATATAATTCTCACAACACCAAAGATTGTCCAAACGCACCTATTTGTGGACACTGCAATGAAAATCATGCTACATCAAACTGCACGAATCTTCAAAAGCCTCCCTCCTGTAACACCTGTCACAAAAAACATCCAACGTATAACTACAAATGTTTTCAGTAGCTAGAACGTATTACTGAAGAACCAGAACTTACAGTACCTATTCGTACCACTGATTCAACCACAGCTTGCACAAATTCATTAAAAGAACCAATCACTATTGAAGACTTTCTCCGTTTCACCACCATTGTACTTCAAAATGTTCATCCTTTTCTGCGTCATCATATACTCACGCAAATAGACCATACTGCTAAACAACTCTTTGGCTTACATCTCTCTGCTACCTACACTGGACCATACGCACACTTCTCCATACAATCGATCTCTCTAAATGACTCAGAATGGCCTGCACTTTAATCATCATGACAGCTACCTATCTTTTTTATACATCCGATCCTTAACAACTCATAAAATAGTCT
Organism: Lepisma saccharinum; assembly: GCA_022664845.1. NCBI lineage: Eukaryota > Metazoa > Arthropoda > Insecta > Zygentoma > Lepismatidae > Lepisma > Lepisma saccharinum. The sequence continues at coordinate 13,415 of JAGDQP010039909.1, read as the reverse complement.
TTGAACAACTACTAAAGGACGAACACGTTACAGCCTTTGCACTCAATGAAACCTATCTCACTCCTAACGACCATCCTCGGATATCTAAATACCAACTTTAGAGTCATGACTGTCCACGACCATATCTTCGAGTCAATGGAGGCACAGCAATAAGTACTTATCATACTCTACCAGTTCGCCACCATACTTTTCCAGCTCCACATAATCTACCAGAACATACCTTCGCCACTTTATATCTTCGATCCAAACCAATCACTTTTTGTACCATTTATCTCAGACCAGGCCATCCTATCCCTACGAATTGTTTCAATTCATTGACAACAATTTCCGCCATTATCTTATTATGGCCGACATCAATATTCACAGCCGCACTCAAGCAGATATCCTCCAATGTAATAACTACATCTCAAACGTCTTAGCCGCCAAGCTACACGACCTACCATCCTCCTCACGACCTATCAGTAATACTACATCCGATGTCGTTTTTTCTCTGCTTCTTTAAATATCAGCAATCTAAGACTTCTTCCTCCTTTCGGCAGCGATCATGCCCCAATATTACTGTATATTTCCAAAACTTCACGGCCGCAAAATCATCAATCACCTATCCAATTCTTAAATTACCATCATGCAAACTGGCCTCAATTCCAAGCAGATCTTACAGAATCACTTTAAGACTTACCTGAACCTGCCACTGAACAATAACTATATGCTCTCCTCGATCATCTCACACACTCACTTGAATTGCTTCACAAGAAAATATACCTCTTCGCTCTCGTTACCCTCACAAACAATATTCCTCCCCAATACAAAACAATAATCTCTGCTTCCCGCCGAGCTTTTCGAAACTTTCAACGTACTTAAAACCTGATTGCATTAGAACAACATAGACGTTCGAATCGCATGGTTCGCAACTACCTTGACGCTTACAAACGCCATCGTTGGATCTCTACCTATAACTCACTCTCAACCACATCACATCCTACTAAATTCTGGCAACAATTTAACCAATTAACCGGACAACGTGACCATACCACCTACCCTATCACCCTTAATAACAAAGCCCTCCAATCAGATACTGAAAAAGCAAACGCTTTTGCATCCTTCTTTCAAGATATCTTTACCCCTACTGCCCATCCTTCCCATCTCGCCCTCACTCCTCTCATCGACAGACTCTCCAATCCACACTCCCCATACTTACAACCTGGCACACATCACCACCTCGTAAATTCTCCTCTCACTACTCCCATCACACCAGATGTTATTCGCAAAACCCTTCGACCAAACCGTAATACCGCTCCTGGTTTCGACAAAATTATTTACAAGCTTATCAAATCCTCCCATCCTATCCTTTGTACACTCCTTGCCTCCATCTACAATTTCATTCTCCGTACTGGATTCTACCCGACCCAATGGAAAATTTCAAAAACACTCCTCTTCAGTAAACTCTTCGAACGTATTCTTGTTAGCCGCATTCACTCCCACCTCACCGAACATAACCTTCTTCCTCTCCATCAAGCCGGTATCAGACCCCGTATTAGCATCTCAGATCAACTCTTACGTCTCACCACCGCCATCACCAATCATTTCAATACTTCTAAACCTTCCTACCCTTTATTATTTGAACTCGAAAAACCTTTCGATACAGTTTGGCATGCTGGACTTATCGCTAAGCTCCATCATTATAATCTCCCTAACTCGTACATCTGTTGTATCCATTCTTTCATTTGCAATCGTATGACCTACATTCATGTCAATAATACTCTATCCCATCCCATCTTTATCAATGGTGGAGTTCTTCAGTTTTCCGTTCTCTCACTCTTACTCTACATCTTATATGCTGCGGACAAGATTCATTTACCACCAAATGTATCACTTTATCAATACGCCGATGATACAGCCTTTTTAACTACCGATAGAACTATCCAAGAAATAAATCGCACTCTCCAACCTGCCATTGATGCATATACTTCCTGTTGCTCCATATGAGGACTCAGTATCAATTATCAAAAAACACAAGCCCTCATCTTTCTTCCCCGTCGCTCGCTCTCTCGCATCCAACGCAATCCTCTTCTACTAAATATCCATGTAAACGGCACACTCATCCAACCATCTTCCCAAGTAACATATCTTGACGTTATCTATGACTCACAGCTCACCTGGAAAGCACAACTACAGAAAATCAAGACTCAAGCTACCAATAGACTTAACCTTATAGGGCGGTTACTGGGTACCACCTGGAGTTTTGCACACAGATACAGTCGTTACAACCTATAAAGTTTTTCTTAGACCTGCTCTCACTCATGGCCACCATGTCTGGATCTTTGTTTCAGAACAAATATACAACCGACTTTCCATTTCTGAACGTCACGCACTCCGCTTAGCTTACCGAATTGAACTCCCAGCCCCCACCGCTAATCTATACCGCCGCATTACCTTTCCAACCATCATCCAGCACTTAGAATCCCTCCGCACAAAATACATCACCAAGGATATTGTAGAAGGAAATACTCTCTTTCTTGACGCTTTTTATCACGACATTGTTCATGACACCCCTCCACGATATCAATACACACCGTTCCAACATCTTCTTACGCTCTATCATAACACTCTGGATGGCAATGACCCCGAGAAGACCGATTTTGCCATCTACAGACCATTTCATCTTAGCCCTCATATATACCCATCACAGCACTAGTGTTACATCAATGTAGGAATGCAGCGGACTTCATCTTTTTTCATCAGCTCTGTGACGCCCCAGAGCAGAAGATAACACTGCACTCGTCTAACTAACCAACACCTGTGTTAGTGGCATCTTTTGCACTTCACTCATCATTCTTTTATGCGCCAATAGAACGGTCAATCACAGAACAGAATTTCTTTTTTTCATTACATTAATAAACAGATGCACCGAAACCGTAATTGATGCCCCAAAGACAAAATAGAGAGATGCCTAAAACTCACTTTGTCCCATAAAAATAAAGGCAAAAATCAATAGTTATAAATCCGTTACCGATGAAAGGTTGTACCCCTTTGAACGGGTAAACTAAAAAAAATCAATGTTACTCCAGGAAGCCAAACCTGGGAAATAAAAATACGGTGTTGGAAGCATACCAACTGAAAAAATGTACAATTTTTACCAAAAAAGAAAGGATGTACCTTTATTCATTCGTTCCAACTTCGTCTTCATTCGTTTCTTTCCAACTTTGCTCGTTGTTTCTAAACCTGTTGGGTCTTTCTGTTTTTATTGAATGTTGCTTCCAACCCTGTTGTTTTATTCACTTGTTTTTACTCATTTGTTACTATCTTGCTCCTTTGTTTTCATAGATTTGGTGAGGAACCCTGTTTATTTGCTTCCTCTTTGATTTTCATGGATTTGTTTACCAACCCTGTTTCATTCTTTTTTTCCTCACCTTATAGAGGAATGACCTTTCCAGGCGCCATCTTAGATTACGTCATCAGTATTTTTTCAATCGCAATCTAGTACAATCAGTGTTAGCCAATCTCCGCATCTTGCCCCTTCTATGCTGGCACGTGATGGGAATTTCCACACATCATCATTGAGCCACGTCTGGTATGAGTCATTTTTCTCGCCAAAATTCACCCGTAGTTTTGTACAAACACCCCCTACGTCACCTCAAGCTACATGCGTGGATCATTGCGGCCGCCATCTTAAATTTGCGTCATTCTTCGATTATGTCATCACTTTTATCCAACCAAAGTTCAACCGTAATCTTATACGAACTCTCATAACACGTCAACTCACCTGTGGCTCTACTACCGTACCACGCCAACAACGCAGGTCAATGACCTCTATCACGTGATGGTATTTTCACGCGCCATCTTCGCTTACGTCATCGCGGCCGCCATCTTCAAATTCAGTGAACCTACATTCATTCTACTACCGTGGAGTGGGGTGGCATAAATAGAAATCAGTGGAGTGAATAGAGATATAGAGACATAATATGCTACTTATTAGGCGCCTCCGAGATTGGTGAGCGTTTACTACCCTACCAGTAGGGCAATCCCGCTCAGGTGTATCTACTTGGATTACGATGTATGTATGGCTAGTTATAAAGAGCTGCGAATTAAATTATACCCATAATTATGCTACAAGCAAGTTTTCTTTAACACAATTTTTATTTACTTTCTATTGTGTGTAGTAAAAGTGATATTGAGAATTTTAGTTAAGTTGGCGCAATTTCCTCACTCTCCCCTAATAGGTACATGATGTAAGAAAACACCTAGTAGAGGAAGTCCGTTTTGTCCGAGTCATATGGCCACCACCTGGGCCCCATTCATTTACGTTTTGACGTTTCACATCCCTTTGGTGACCCCTACCATATGGAGTTTCCGGTGTGGAAGGGACGTGCGTGGGAAACAGCTGCCAACCCCTCCTTTTCCGGCCTATGCGTAGGTTTTGGACGCATATATGTTGCATATTGGTATAGTCAATCTACAACTAACCATGTCGAAGGCAAGTGCGATTCAAGATGTTGTTACTCCGCCAGCAAAGGAGCCATGTAAATCTCTCCGCGCTCGGTGGACGAAGCCTGCATATACTCGGTTATTGAGGACTGGTTTCCCGACTATGCCATGCTCTGTGAAGGGTGCTTTAATAATTGTACTACGCCATTTAATCATATCTGCTTCGAACATCGTGGAGGCTAAACATTCTAGATACATCAGCTTAGGAAATAAATAGAATGAATGACGAACGTACGAAATCCATACTGAAAGATCCAGAGACTGTACTAACATTGTTTCACTTGTATTTGGAGAAACATCCAGCAGGAGTTGCGCTGAAGGAAAACTTCGACTGGGGTATTCGTCACATACTGAGAACGAGTCCATGGGAAATGGTAACATTACTCCGTGACAAGGACCGTGCTCCCCGTGGTGTAGTGGAACTACGTAGTGAATTATGTTACCATTCATATAGTGTTTGAATTGAAAGGCTGAATATTTAGTGGACAAGTGTATTTTGAAAACTATAAGTATATATTTAAAAGAAAATCCAATTCAGTATAGTGAATGTAATTTACATAGTGTGCATGAATTCATTTATGTATGGAACACCGGAACAGTAATCGCACAACATGTCGAAACTCATATTAATCACCTTGAGATTTTTCATGACTATTACGAACATTTTCAGCAACAAGGTCATTTTCATATTGCGAAAAACACACTGTTTAATGTTTGTCAGCAGTTCGTGAAAGACCCTGAGTGTATTGCTCAGTTAATACCGCTGGTTCTTGAGCAACAACATTCTGTTGGTTCTCGTTTACTATGCGCAAGACAGTACATTCTTGATTTTCAGGGATTCAAAATTTCAGTGAATGAATACATTATGCGTGAATTTTTTCTAGCTGCATGTGATGCAACTCTATTATTTCATTGTATAGTAAATTTACCTTGTGAAAGTTTTGATTTAGCGGTTGGATATCTGAGGCAAGTCGAATGGTTAACTCGAAATTTGCACGCGTTACAATGGGACACTTCCAATGGATATACTGTATCCCACATCCGCCATATTGTTTCACAATATTGTGAAATGGTTTCCGTCATTTATTGCAATGGTATTGAAAAGTTGGAATTATTACGGAAACTATTCCACATTGAGAACTTTGTGAATGTTGGAGATCAGTGGTGTCCTGCATTACGCACATTAAGATTCAAATTCAATACTTCGTGTTGTAATTACCACCAGCCAGTGCACGAGTATGCATGCGCACTGTGTAATTGTATGTAACTACAATTTAGGATAAAATTACAGGCATCAAAAGTGATGAATTGAATATCCACAATTCAATTGTAAAAATGTATCTGCACGGTAATAAATCTATGCTACAAGGATATGGTGTATGTTTTTTTATTTCATGAAATTAAACCCAAATAAATTAGAGGTAAAAGCTTTTTATTACAAATAAAATAGACTACTACATGGTATATACAGAAGTTATTTACATTTTTTATGTTTTGCTTTGATTTTTCTGACATAGTTGAGTACCAAATGATCATTTTATTTTAAGTTGGTTTTATGAAATTCATTAAATACATTTTGATTTAGAACTTTTAAAGTAAATATCCACTATACAAAATAGTCCGCATAAGATAGACTGGTCATGCTGGTACTGGACACTATTTACATAATAATATTTACAGTTTCTTTGTTAGAATTTCACAATGGGTCTAGGAGGTGAATTTCCCAGACTATCGAGATAATTGCCGAGCCTTTTTTCATTAATATATATACGCACTCAATGACTGCCAACACTATTGGTAGGAATAAAATTTATTATTAACGCGGCTTGGTGTTTCACTTGCACTTTAAAAGTATCTATAGCATATGCACCGCTGAATACCGTTGAACTTAGAGAGTCGTAAATAATAGTCTCTATGATGTTATTAATCCACATTGGAGTGGACAATAGGTGTTGGAATATACATAGGACAACGCTGGGGAAGGATGTAACGAGAGAAAATGTTGGCGTGTTTCTCCGTAGGTACACAACACTGAACTGGCCTCTGTATAAATCATTATTACTGTTTTAAGATCACTATAGGCCAAATCACCATCACCCCAGTGAAGTACAATGATATGTCTATAGTAGTGCCAGTATGACTCGACATTTGATCTTCGTTTTGACGCGCTGCTGTCGCTCGAAGGAATTTCGCATCCTCTGTCACCCGACAGAGCTATGTTGCCACACTTCGCAACATGTGCTTTGCCTTGAGACGTGCGAGAGAGACGAAAAAAAGAGTGGCGCGCACACACACACACACCATTTTCCTTGTGATGGGCTGCTGAGTTTGGCTTGAGATAGAGAAAAAAATACTCTCGCCCTGTGAATGTGGTACTTTCCATAACAAAACAGCTAAATCATTGAAAGGTGAGAAACACAAATGCAAGCAAATTAGAATATGCCCCAGAGATCACGTTTTAATGTCTGCAAACCTTCTTGCAGAATTCCGATCCATTTCTTTCGACATTTTTTCTACTTTGAACACCGTTTCCTCCACCCAAATATTACAGTTACTCTTCACTTTTTTATTAATTTGAAACCACAATAAATAAATAAACGAGTTCTGAAGGATAATTTCTAATATTCATTTTTCGCATTTAAAAAGCTTTGTAGGTGCAGATAAATAAAAAAAACACTTTTTAAAGACATACTTTTCTTAAACAATTCGTACAAAAAAAAACTACTAAAAAGAAAAGCATGGGGCGCGCCAATTCAAGAATTTCTAAAGGAACTGTTTATGAGAGAGTTCCTATGCCTTTCTTTTCAGTCATGCATAAACAAAATTATTTTTTACTTTTCAGTACGAATCGTTGTAAAGAAGTTTTTCTTATTTTTTTTCGAGTTATTTCGGTGTTCGGTTACATTTTCTCAAGCTATTTTCTGGCCAAAATCCTAAAGTGTTCTGCAACCAGTCAAACCCAGGCTAGTTGCAGGGTAGTGTTTATTTTAGGATATAGAAATCCATATTAAAAATGTTAAAAATGATAATTAAAAGATATAAATGTATGAAAGTAACAATGGAATACTGTATTGTCACACGACTAACGTTGCTGTTCATAATTTCATCATTCTATGACAACGGGAAATGAGTGAAATTAACGTTCCAAGATTTGAGGACACTACAGTAGAATAGTTTAACATAAGATGGAAACGTAGCTCTTAGAATTACCCAGGAAACACTACGTGGAGGTGGCTACGTGTCGTTTCCCTCGCGGATGGTATTATTTACACATATTTACATACATACTATTTACAAACAAAAAATCACGGGGAGTTTTATTTAGGGGGCAGGTCCCCTCGCCTACTGCCATCTAAAACCACTTACTGTTATAAATGCATCTGTACGTATACATACACAGATACAAACACAAATATAGTTATAGCAAGTGAACAATGTGTAATATTATTAACTTGGAGAGGGTGGGAAAGGAATGACACCGCTTATGTCTTCTTCGTTTTCTGAGCCTTCTCCTTCGGAAGAATACATATCATCGTCAGTATCAGAATTCACTTCGATTACTAGCCTTTCGACTTCCTGCTCCATCAGACCGTCTCTTTCCCAGTACTCCAATTCAATATTTCTAACATGTTCACAAGAATTACTCCACTCTTCTACTGTGACAGATGAAACTGCTTCTTGAGTTATGTCCTGTATTTTGGGGGCTGACTTGTCCATGTTTCGCTTTACAACTCTTTCCTTCATTATCCTCCAAATTAATCCAATGGGCGACAAGTCGCAATGGTAAGGCGGAAGTCTCAGAATCTTATGTCCATGTTCTTTCAAAATATTGTCCACAACGTATTCAGGTCCTGCGTGGTTTCTTTTCACTAAACATAATAGTTCACTTTTTGTTAATTCATTATCGAACGGAACACTATTCACCCGTAACCATTCCTGAATTTCATGTTTTCGAGATGCTGTTGTAGGCGGTTTGTTCAGGATCATGCTGTGGTACGAGGCGTTGTCCATACATACTACACTGTTTGGGGGCAAACCTGGTATAAGCTGTTCTCTTAACCACTTCAGAAAATTGTCTCCGTTCATCTCATTACGATAATCACCGGTTTGGGTTTTCGCTTTAAATATAAGGAACGCACCCGGAACGAAGCCTGTTACACCTCCTGCATGTACAATGATCCATCTTTGCCCAACACCTTCACACGCGTATACACCATCAATCCCCTCCCCTTGCCAACATTTGGGTAATGTACAATTTTGATGAACAAAAGTTTCGTCCAAATAAAATATTGGTATATTCGCTTCCCTGTATGCTCTAATTTTCCGAAGAAACTGTGCTCTCTTCGCCAGAATGTCATTGCGCTCGGTTAACAAATGTCTTCGGTTTTTGCATTTCGCGAAACGAAACCCTACCTCATGAAGAATTTTTCTAAACGCTTCGCGCTCCCCAATAAAATTTATTTCACGTTTCAGTATGGTCAGCAGTTTTTTTACTGTAGGATACTCCTTTTTTACTGTATAAAATTCCAGAAGTAGTCTCCGCAAAATGCACTTGTCCATATCGTCAAGACTAATTTTTGGTGGTCTTCCTCGCGTTGTTTTTCCAGGAGTCGACAATTCACTATTATTCGCTTCCGCATCACGAGTTTCTTTTCTTATTCTTACGATAGTAGACACAGACTTTCCAGTAGCAGCAGCTGCCCTCTCCGTCGCTCGTTCTATAGGAAACATCCAGTGGCCTAATCTTTTCTCCTCGACACAAAACTTTATTACTTCGCTTATTATTTTCCTTCCCTCACTTCGCGACCCGCTGAACTCTTATTGGCTCAACGCACGGGTGTGTCGAGGGCGTGAGCTTTAGTTTGCATTTTTGACACAGCTCAAGTCATTTTGGCAGCACTATAGAGATGTAATCGTTGGTATATTTGAGGGCTATCGGTAACTCCGTAAATTAAAATTGGGGTTTGTAGATCCACGATTGCGCCGTATTTTGATCGGGATCCACAATGGCAAGTTCTTTAACCACAAGATCCTGCGTCTCGCCATCTCCCTGGTCAAAGGCTGTGATGTGCACACTACTTCTCTTCATGAAGCCCGACGATTGAATGAGGTAAATAGAATGTTATTGCTACCTTATATAGATGTCATAGATTTGAGGTATTTGGCAGAGGTATGATTTTAAACAGCATTATCAGTATAAATGTTACGATCTTTATCGATCTGGATCAGGGAATCGAATTGTGCATAGACAATACAGGTGATTGAATGTTGAAGTCGATTTGCAAAACCAATTTTCAAAATAACAGGAGAATCTTTAACAACATCCCAGGTACTATCATCAAGCGTATTGGCAGGAGACAGAATAAAAGCATATAATGTATACCCTTGAGGATAATCATCATAGGTAATGAATGGTATGACCGGCATTTTGATGGAAAATACCAGTGCCGGAAAACAAGGTGTAATAACTTTGAATGTACAAACGGTCTGCAAACTTTAGAGTTAAGGGAGTGTGGGCGGATAGAATTTAGAGTCAACTTGAACCTGAAGATGATTTCAATCAAAGTGTTGGAAATGGAAGGGATTAAGATCTATCGACCATTGAATGCAGTATTTGAGACAAATCCAATGACAAGGCCTTTAGATACATTACTCAGGAATAAATTATCCAGATTGTACGTTGATACATTTTGAGGAATGGTATGTACACGAATTTCGACTCGTGTTAATGGTAATTTTACAGTATCTTTAAGCACGTAGCTATTTAACTGAAGAGCCAAATCAGCTGATATATCCACACGACGAGCATTTAGTGTAACATCCTTTAACTCAATCTTAAAGTTTTCATTTTGGCCCGCCATAAGACATAATATATCTATGCTACGATACCATTTTACTCGAAGAGTAACCTTATTAGGGAGAATACGGTCGACCCCTGCAATATCTGTATGCGGGCGTCTAACCATTTCAAAGGCAGCACTATCACCAACATAAGAAGCACGTTTTTGAAATCCTGAGCTTACGTTGTCTAAAGTATTGAACTGACCGGCAGTATTATTATATCATAATGTACTTGTAAAATGTGTGGATGTAGCATCCTCGGAATAATTGAGAATGGTTTCGATATATGCGCGATAAGGGTATGTACCTTTAGAAGACGAAATCAACTTATCGTTTAAGGCAATATCTACTTGACTGAATAGAGAATGGAGGAAATTATTAATGGGTGCAACAATATCGGCTGCAACGGGTGAAGGTCCTGCTGCTGCTACGTGAAGATTGGTACCATCACCACGGAGAATTCTACATTTAATACAGACGTAGAAATATGCCGGATGAATATACCCTGCTGTCTCCAGGAATCACAAATTCAATGGGTTCTTCTGATGTTAATGTGGAAATTGGCCGATATTCGACCATGCGTGAGGATTCAATGGCTGTTTGCGTCATGGGTACAGATACCAAATCAAATTCATTGGTAAAGCACTCTTTACTGCCGGGTTTAAGGAACGACATGATGATTAACTAAAAATATCGCTTGCTTAAAAACAACTTGTCTTTTGCTTATTCTTCGAGGTGGACCAACATGACCAAGAGCTCTTCGCTAACATGCCCGTCTTCTACCACTTCCAGTAAGCAATTGAGTCATTTTATTTGCAGCTTTTGTCATTAAAGCCGTTCCAGCCTCATCATCGCGTGCTTTGATTGATTCTTTGACGGGACGCTTTTCTAGCATATCCCCTGCAACTTGGATTCCTGTCTGTAAGGCTTGAAGCCTTGCTTAATAAACGGCATGGCAAAACGAAAAAGACCACGAAATAAACTCCCTATTCCATGTCCGCGCTGGTGAACAGGTCCTGTGAAATAAGGCATTCCGCGACCACGATATGCTCTAACTCTCATTTGGATAGACGCTTAAAGTGAAGTGTCACCGTCAACGTTCCAGATGCAAATGGCAAATCTCGCCCTGCATGGTCCTTTAGTATGATTTCAATGATATCAAAACCTAATTTGGATAATGGAAAGTAATGAACGTTTTGAAATGTAATTGTTTGGACTTTTCCATGATTCGTATCCGTCATGGCAACAATACGAAGTAAAGGTGCTTTTGTATCGCCAACATATTGTGGCTGAATAAGATTCGTATATAAAAACACTTGTTGCGGATATACAGTACTCAAGTAAGGCTGTTTTTGAACGATTTTTTCAATACGTTAAGGTTTGGTTCGAATCCTAATTGTAATGCTAGCAGGGGAGATAAGCGTACGGATTGAATTATATCTGTTGCCGTAATTTGTACCGTATTGGAATATGAGAATTGTATGGTTGGTGTAATTTTATTGAGTTTATCCAGTAAATGCTGAATGGTTGCATAATATCCTGCTGTAACTTTATGTTTAACTTTTGTACCATTTGCTAAATCAAACCAAAACATATTTTCTCCTTCAAGAACAGTGTGAGGGGAATATATATTCTGTATACGATGATTCAGAATATTACGAAAATGGCTGGGTGTATTACCAGCATACGTATGTGTACTAGCATTGGAACTTAGGGTGATGTAGAAACTGTCATCTGTACTTTGAGAAATCATGCATGACGTTGCTTTTTGCTTAAAGTGAAGTGTAATGCTTGACGTTCCAAATTGAAATCGCAATATTTTAACATGTTCGTCTTTTAAGTCTACAATGTAAGGTATCAAAATATTTCTTTTCCACTTTAACATACTGTGGATGATCAAATATAAATGATTGGATTTAACCATACTGGTATTCATGTACACTAATCTTTCGCAGGAGTTGGCCAATATTAGGCTGTCTTGACAATATCACGACAAACATTAATTTCGGACGGAATATTATTTTCCAGATTCCATGGATATGGTGCAACAGCCGTTAGAATCATGGGTCGTCTGCTGCGGTGTATAGGGTAAAAGTGAATTGCACGTGTACTTACATTTGGATGATAACTAAATCTAAATATATTTTGTAAGCCTGGTTTCATACCAATCACATTTTGATGACGACGATTACGTCGATGTTTAATAAAGACTTGATGCGGCGTACTATCATAATGTAACATGAGAGGTTCATCAATTGCCGTTGTATCATCATTATTGCTTTACTCATTGAGGAGAAATCCCTCCTCATCCCCCTCCGCATCTTCATGATTATTATTGAAAACTTACTTTAAGTATTTTTTCAAGTAAGGTTAATATTCGTTGGTTTTCACTCTTTTTTTCTTTTCCTTCTTTTTTAGCTTGTTCATGCTGTTGGTCTTGAAGTATGTGAGGAATATGTTGTTTCACCAACATTCGAGAGACAGAATCATAGTATCCGGGAGGAAATTTAATATTGTATTCTGTTATCCTTTTCCCCTCCTGTTTGAATAATAATTTCTTCCTCATGCTGAAGATTATAAAAACACCAGGAGACGGTAACGCCAATTACACTCACCACCCAATCGCCTGTCAAGTGAACTGGTTGGCATAGTTTAGTCGTATATGATGCTGTTGCGTTCTCAAAGATGTGAGAGCTTGCATTAGATGGTAAGGTTATATAAAACTGATCGAAACCCTGCTCGGACAACATCACGAAGACAACTGAACGTTTGTTTGTCGCACTCAACTATTCATACTTGGGAGATATCCTAACCATTTGACGTAGAACTAGTCTTTTTGTCGCTTCAATACTTTTTCAATGAGATATGTTTTCTTGTTCCCTACAAGGACTTTTTGAAGTTCTTGAAAGTAAAAGATTCCCTTAATGGGATCGCCGTTCCAATCTTTGATTTTATAGGTAACTGATGTACTTTTCACACATTGGTCTACAATAAAGATTTCACGAGACCATTTCGGCAAGTATCCCTTTTCCAATTTATGTTTATATTTACTAACACAAACACAATCCCCAGCATGCAATTTACATTGG